>SDVV010037203.1:0-10865 GCA_016164225.1 Gammarus roeselii
ATAACAAATATCTCCACTTGACTCTACATTTTGATCTATTCATTGCAGTTTTGATTCGCACTTCTAATTTTGATCTTGCAAATACCAACTGTTTCCATACATAATTTCATCATTGTTTGAATGTTATAGCTTTTTGCATATGATTCTTGATTTTGATTTGATTCAATTCTAAATCACTTTCACATGTTATTCACACCCATCAAAAACCTAACCTAACCTAACCTGCTCTTATGTATGGTACCTAACCTAACCTTCTGTACGTTTTTTTAGTCTTTGATATACACATATGAACCCCCTCCACACGGTTCTTTATAAAACTTCCACCTAATTATTTCTAGTTGGCGGACAATCTCGACTCGACTCATTCGCTTGAATATACACATGTAACTACGTGCACAGCTCTATAGACGTACATACATACATACATACATACACAGTTGATGCCCAATGCGAGCGAAGTTAGGCCTAATGATTTGCAAACAAACCTGCTACCGCATTATTATAGTAACCTGCCTGCCGAGATTGGAGTCAGTGTTACGTGGAGAACAAACGGAGACGGATCGATCATCCTCAAATAGACAACCATGAATGTTCAAGTGACAAAAATTAGTTTACGTGTTATGGAAGGAAAAATCTCTGAAGCTGATATGAGTCGGACCGAACAAATAATGATTAGTGTTGAAATACCAGTTATCTCAGAATGGGTAAAACAAGAATGAAAAGAGTGGGAGATAACATTCATATACGGACGAAGGGAAAAGGAAGTCGGCTTTGGGTAACTAATGTCGACGGGTTACAGTCGAATGTAACAAAGTTCAAGAGAAATAAAAAAGCAACTCTCGAAATTTATATGATCAGAGTGGAAAATCATCGTGACTGTAATAAAGCCGAGGTAGGGGGAAACGGATTTTACCTAAGAACAAAAGAAAATCTGGAAAGAATGCCACAATTCCTCATTGGCAAAGAACAGAATGACATTGAATTTGAGAAGATTCGAATAATTAAGGTTCAAGAAGAAGAACTACATTTATGGACTCGAGGGCACGGAACAGCCTTCGGTATTCGCATCAAAGATATGCTGGATTATATGATAGGTTTTGAGAGGAAACTGAAATAACACGATGATTTATATGGATGATTGTACGAGCCCTGATGTGATAAAAAAAACGAGTTAGATGTCATTGATGATGTCAGCAAGATCTGCAATTAATACTAATAAATACTAATATAACTATGTATATCATAAAAATATTGTTTATAATATCCTAAAACCCAAAGGTTATGCGATGAATTGCATACATTGTGTTGGTCGGAGGTAACATCGAATTGTCGTAATCGGTAGAAAAATATGTTTCAAGGGGTGCAACGCTACCCATAAATCTATCTCGGGGTAAATGCTCAATAAGTGTGACAGAAGGGTGAGACATAAAGAGTCCGATCAGATCATATTCAGTCAAGATTTTGATTCTGTTGTGAAAAGATGAGTATAGCTTCAGTCGTCGTTTGTTCGAAAGTAATGGGGTGATTGGAGGCCTGTAAACTTTGCCAGAAAGAAATAAAAATTGAATGAACATAAATCCACGAGTAATGTGTGGAGACATTCGAAACGAAGTCATCGTGAGAAGTATGAAAATTATAGGAAAGAAAAAGGTAAATCAACATAAATGAAGGAAATGTGGTAGACCATGTATGAGATAGAGTGTCCGTTTGTATGATGATGGAAACAAATATGAATTACTTGTAACATTCAATCCATCTAAGATTGAAAATTTGTCCTCTCTGCTAACATATATGAGTCGAGATTGTCCGCGAAGTAGAAATAATTAGGTGCAAGCTTTATAAAGAACCGAGTGGAGGGGGTTCATATGCGCATATCAATGACTAAAAAACTTACATAAGGTTAGGTTAGGTACCATGCATAAGGTTAGGTTAGGTTTTTGAATGGTGTGAATAACATGTGCAAGTGATTTAGAATTGAACCAAATCAAAATCAGGAATCATATGAAAAAAGCTATAACATTCAATGACTGAATACCGTACATTAGTTAGGTTAGGTTAGGTTTTTATGATTTACTAGATCAAAATAGAATGTGTGCATCAAATTGCAAAGGATAGATCAAAATGTAGTCAAGTGGAGATATTTGTTATTTATTGCAGATATCAATGACTAAACATCGAACATAACGATAGGTTAGGTTAGGTTTTTGATGATTTACAAAATCAAAAATTGGATGTGTGTACACAACTGCAAAAGATTGATCAAATATAGAGACATGTGGAGTTATTTGTTATGCATTAATCCTAAAACACTAAAAGTCATATGCATGCATGAAAAAGACGATCAAAAGTACATTCTTCTTGGATCCAATAGGTTAGGTTAGGTTCGGATGATTAGTTCTTCTAACATGACATACCGTGAAGCTGATCCACACTATATATCTTGTAACAAAAGCAAGGGATGTTGTTCTATGTATGGTTAGGTTAGGTTGCCTAGGTATTAATGCATCTGGCCGTGTATGCTAACCGTTCTCTCACCAATGTGTAAAAAAATACCTACATGGTGTTAATACATGTGCCAACACAGTGACGCTAACGATCCTGTATGTATAAATTGGACTCATATCTGTACTTATTCAGATAGCGGTCCGCTTTCGGTTTAGAAGGATGACCCCAAGTTTGATATGGAGGTATTTTAACAGAAAGGAGAGCACGGAGGTATGTGATCTTTGCAGTGCGGAGATAGAATTAAGCAAATCAAGCTCCACATTCGGGTTTTGGTCACATCTCAAAGGCCAGCATCATCTTGAAGCTGCTAATCTTATAATTACCGAGGAAATACAAGCTCTAAGGTTACAATGGGCGTGTTGATAGAACATAATAAACCAGACTTGACTTTCCAATCTAATGAGATTGACAGTGCTCAATAGGGTGCGAGCGGAAAAGAAAGTATGGTGCCACTAACACTCAAGCTTAGAATGTATGTATGAAGATTGGGTGAAAATGGCTAAATCGATATGGTGGGAGAAGTCTCGAACCAAAACCGAAATCGGATATACGGAAAATGTGGTAAGTGATATCAGGAAAATATCATGTGAAGAAATACCTGCTAAAGTTGAAGGAAATCGTTCTATCAAATGGAGTATTGGAAGGGTATCATATTTAAAAAGTATAAAATTATACAATAAAATAAAATGTGTTCATGCCTTTTTCCAAATAGTTGGAAATTAATCATGAAGAGTGGGAATCGTGTCTCAAACGTTCGAGTGCAAGGAGAATTGGGTTTATTTCGGATATCTGCGGGAATGTATTGAATGGTAATGTAGGCCACAGCAAGAAAAGCCCTGAAACGCTTCGATGTCATAAACATTTGACAGTAATTGAAAAACTAGCGTCGAGAAAAAGCTCGATGATGACTATGAACATAGTGTTGGTTAGAATGATGGGATTGCTAGTGTTGCATACACTTCTCCCTCAGGTCGTCGTTTATGTAAAGTGTGTACTATGAGAGTTAGTCCTGAACCCCAATAGATCAGAGAAAAACCACACCCAGATGATAAATCCTGAACCGATATGACGAGTCGACAGCTTCAGGTGAAAAATAAATGCTCATCATTGATAAAGAACCCACAGAGTGGCACTGATAACAAGGATCAAGATAACACAAGCGACGGAGGCCGAAGTAACTACTTTTGTTTTTCACCAAGCTGCTCACGTTGAATTTTCTGAGTGAATAAATATGTTTTTGTATAGATGATGAACCCGTGTAATCCCCTATTATATATATAAATTTGTCAAAATCTATTATCAATGAAAATATATCATTTAAATCTTTGTTTACAATATCCTAAATTTACCTCAAATAACTAGCATTGAATGTATAGATGCAACATGACTTGCAACTAAGTTGCAACACAACGCCTATTGCCTTGCATTGAAATGCGATATATGTTATTCCAGTTTAAAGGTATGCGACGATATTGAGGCGGAAAATGCGGTAATCGTCTCTGCCTGAATGCAGGGACTTCTCCAACTATCGCACAAAACACCCCTTGAACGATGAATAAATTTCAATTATGCAACATGCCTTGCATCGAAAGGCACTACAACGCCTTTTGCCTTGCATTGAAAATGTGATAAAAATTCTAATACCTAAGCTATCGTAGATATATATCTCATCAGGTCCAAATAAAAGCTAAAGCACAAGTCTACAGCTTCCTTTATGACACACTGAAACCACGATACGGTGACAACGCACACATGCGCGTGGGCGCGCGTGGACATTGAGGCGTAAAATATTGCATTCCCCTCTGGCTGAATACATAGATTTCCTACACATACCCCGAAAAAATCATCCTGTGTACGATGAATCAAAAACAAGGCAGCTGCGTCTATTGAAAAGCGAAACAGCTAACGACTACCCGAGTGAGATCATTTGCTCGCAACCAACGTGTTACAGTATGTTGCTTTAGTTCGAGGCCACAAACCGGCAGCTGAGGGTGACAATTACCAGACATAAGCCAAAATCAAACATGAACAATACAGAGACATTTATAACCAGAAAACCAACACACACTTTGCGATTCTACTCACAGCATTCGCGAAGAAGCATGCCAACTTCAAACTTATCGCACTATTAAAAACTGACTCAGTAAACTTGAAAACAAACGCTACTATCTCGATGATTAAAACATGTAAGAAGCGTGAACCGGGTGAGTCCGTCTCTGAAATGTGTAGTGGAGTGAAGGACAAAAGTACGTCCCCATGAAAATGCTATAACCTGTAAATGTTCATAACGAAAATTGAGCTAATGTATATCCGAAAGCTGCCTCGTCCATCCGTCGCAATGAGTCACCTGTAAGCCAAGTGATTGAAGGTACACCCTAATGCATGTCCAAATTAAGCAAATGCAATTCCTACCGAACATGTCAGGAGATTAAAGGTACACCTCACTTCATGACCGAATGTATCAACGCTATTTCTACCAAAAGCGGCAAAGTGATTAAAGGGATACCCTACTGCATGACCCAAGAGGTGAGATATGAGATAATAGAGGATAACAGATATCTATGTGGTATAGATGTATAAAGAAATCCTCGAGCGCCACTTACGTTTTGAAATACAGTAGACGATTAAAGAGAACCAATTTAATCATTGTGCTATAAAATACCACGTATAAACTATATTTATCACTTATAAAGAGAAAGATGTCATAATCTTCGTATTATACCGGTCGAGAAACGATATCCTACGGTATCAACATCGAATACATAACAAAATGTACGGACAATATTTATTGAAAACTTGATAAAATCGTTATAAAAGCTTCTATTCAAATGTATCCTATGCTAACAAACCATGGTAATATGTATTAGGACACCATTTCTTGCATAACTACATCGATTACGCATATCCTAAAAAATCCGATTTGAGTAGTAAAATTATTCAAATATGTCATTCATAACAGAATGTGCGAGCAAAAACCCATTGAAATAACAGGGGGGCCTGTGATACTATATAATTAATCATAAAAAAAAACTATTAAAATAGATCCTACACTAGCAGCCGTCCTAATATGTACCATCATATTTCTTGCATACCTACATCGATAACGCATATCCTAATATGTACCATCATTTTCATGCGATCAAACCATTTAAAAATCCCAACACAAAATATACTCTGCTTTTACAATACGTAGTAGCCAACCGTTAAAACTCGTAATGATCGCATTTCGAAATAAAATCGTTAATTGTCATTAATTTATTGGGGCCACCCACTCTCAACTACTCCTCTCGGGTGGTCTGTGTGCCTACATTAATTAACTTGACCACATGAGCAATTGTCCTCACCTACAAGAAAAATGTCCCAGATATACAGCGACTAAGTCGGTCGCACTAAGAAATAACATACTTCCTAACATTTACTTTGACCGAATAAAAAAAATACGTTTTGGCGTCCTTTTTGCGCCTGCCCCCTCCCCACCGGTAATTATGGCCTATCTTATTCCTTCACATCCGCGTTGGACGTCCCTTTTGAGCCTGACCCCCTCCCATACGCACCGAAAATTATGGCCTATCCTATTCCTTCACACACGCGTTATGCCCTATAAACACTACTAGCCCGGCAGGAAGAGTCGCACGACAAATGGCATTGGTCGCACACTTGAAACAAAACTCATTAGAATGCTAGCGGAATTAGGAAGGAGCGACGGGTTTCGTGACTGGCAGGTGGGAATTACCAGGAACATATGAACCTTTTTATGCCCAAGGATTGGTAAAATGTGAATGGTTTGGAAATAATTAAGATCCCTTCTGATGCCTACACTAATATCAATCGAAATCAATACTCCCTAAATCATACTCATATAAGGAAGTGGAAGGAATGTTCCTTGTCAATGCAGTCATGTCACGCGCGTTAGTGATAAGATTGTGATGCTTATTGTATAATATCACGTTCAAGGAATGAATCCATTACGCAAATCTCTTTTTTATCCCGATTCTTACTCTGACCTATCTCTGTGGATCGCATCCAAATATTTTAACGGTAAAGCAAAAATAAAACACGATAGAGCTCCTCAAAGAGGAATGATGACTTATTGGGATCACTTACGTGGGCACGTCAGGTCCTGAAACATTAATTGCAAACTTCTGAAACAGTACTCCTAAACCCTCTGCAAATTGTATCAAATAGACAGTCTGTAAACATTCGTTGCAGTCGTCAATCTGTATATGCACGAGCTCGAAAAAAAATCCAAATTTGTTTATTATTGTGTGAGCTTGCAGAGGTGTGTACGGGAGTAATATATCGCCAAATTCTTCATTTATCACCTCGAAGCCATGGCATATATGGCTTAAATTAAATGTATCGATTTCAGCTCATTTACTTCATTAATATATATTTAAATATCAGCGTAGTTCTTCACCTAATGTAAAACGTTTTCAATGAACCGGAGTGTTCACATTTTGATGATATAATTTACTTTCAATTATTTGCGTTATAAAAAACGCGTTACTATGTTTATGCATTTTTTTTATGTTTCCGGGTGCATATGTTGCCTGCGATATGTATTTATTCCCATGAATGCTCTTAAAGACTGACACTCCTGACGGCTTTGGCGACAGTCGGGAGTCCATTATATGTAAGAGGGAACAATCCGGTCATAATTGAAGGCAGGAAGTAGGGGAGTAATGATGCTATGGGTTGAAATTATTATGGATGTTCGAGGCGTGGGGATGAAGTTGAGTTCATATTATTTTTTTGTAACGTTTAGAAGGTTTGTAAACTGTTTCAATGATGAGGATGAAAAGGCAAATTTATTTAAGAAGGGGCAAGGCGTTTATTCACAATGTCCATCAAATACTCGTTATCTGCTTTCTAGACGATGAACAGCATTTGATATGAAGAGCATGACGTGCGTTGATTGCTGGGCGTCACTCCACTCACCTTCACCACTCCCTCTCACATTGCACCGTTTGCACGACAGTAGCCAATAACCTCAGCGACCACCGCAGGGCTCCTCCAAGCCATGATGCAGTTTCGTTCAGCACGGCGTCAGTCTCCCTCGTACACTGCACCGCCTGCGATACAGTGACTAACATCGTTAGAGATCACCGCAGGTCACCATGAGGGCCAAATACCGTGTCGCTCAGCGCAGCTTCACAGTCTCTCTCCCACACACTACAGCCTGCACGACAGTAGCCAATAACGTCAGCCGCCACCGCAGGCCCCATCAGCCCCCAATACTGCTCGGTTCATGGTCTCGCCAACGGCGCCAGAAAGCCCCGATGATGCCTGTCCTGCCGTCGTCGAGCTCATTCACCGTTCGGCCAATATCATCGACAGGCTCTCTTGGAGGCCGGACTATACGTGCAATACATGGACACTTATATAGAATTGAGTAACTTTGAAAACACATTTTCTTATTTGATTTATTGAAGCCTGTCTACCATGTTACAGTGATTTGTCTACAATATGATGTATCAGGTTATAAGCAGGTCGTAGAGCGATGCAGTATCGCTTTATTGCTTTCCCACAGCCTCCTCCGCTTGGAAGAAGCAGTCAAACGAAGTCGAATAACTATTACATCCTATCTAAATTGCTCCGAAACATCATCAGACAATGACATTTGGTGCATCAACTAGTCTATTTCTTGGAAAACATTGCTACAAAGACTATTTTAAGACGATTTCTTGGATATAATAATTTGAACTAGCTCTCGTTAAAGTCGTGTATCCATCATGATTCCGATCTTCAACCATACAACGTGTTTGGTGACTGTAGAATAAAAGAGATCCGTGAAAAATATTGTATTGACCTACATTTTTGGGGAAAAAAACATCACGTGTTTGGCTCTTCCCTTAAATTATTCGATTATTGAAAAGTTGAAATAAATAGGTTTTATTAAATAGTATTAACCACAAGTGGAAACAAATTATAGAGTATCCTAAAATTGCAACTTATTGTGGTAGCTGTAAACTGCGGTTTAGATCGACTACATCTGAGGCCTCAACTTAACAAAATGTTTTATCCCAAAAGACCATTTGAAAAAAGTAGTCTATTCCATCCGACCACAATACAACTTTGACTAACCTGTCATTAAACATTAGAAAAATATGTGATGGTATTTAAAAACTCTAAGGAATTCAATTGAAAATTTCAAAATCAAATTTGTGAAGTAAATAATAATTCAAACAACATTCCTCCATCTAATCAAACGTTAAACGAAGTTGATATTACACCTACTTGATGATATACCATATCATCATTCTGTTTAAAACAATCTATATTGTCAACTATCATTGGTTTGTCCACTGTTTAATCATCTTCTTTGGATCTCATAGAACTTCATTTACTTTTATCTAGAAATTTCATAACATGTTTTTTCCGCCCATGTTGAATCCACAATACCCGATCACACGAATTTAACAAAGAAGAAAAATAACCCTCAATGTCATTCGTGACGATCGATTGTCAGCGATCATTCAAAAGATGCTGCACGATTTCTGCATTCTTAACTGAACTGGAGAAGTTGTGACAATTATTGGCTTGATTGTTTGAGACCTTCGGGTGTTCAGACAGCATTGGGCACTGTGAAGTCACACCTTCGTCATTTAACCAATTAAACGCGTTTGCCTCAACCAATATCCTTCGGTTTAACGAATTCACAACGTATAGAAAACGACAAATATTTGAACAATGACTCTATGCCGTCTAAATGTCGTTCAGATATTATTTTTTCAGCTTTTCAATCTTGTTTGATTGTTACTTTAGTCTTTACATGAGCAAACGCGGAGCAAATCATCGAAAGAGGACAAACCATAGAGGACAAAATTCGTTCATAATTTGAATGCCCTCTCCGTCATGGGTACAACGATATGTTCCATTTTTGACACGGGTAATATAAAATTGCAGAGCATCAAATTATTATCTTGTGTGACCTTAATGACAGATTTTATATAAACTCCGTTTCTGCCCGTGTTATTGCATTTGTTTCAATGAATATTTTCAAGACCCAAAAATGATTAGAATGGCACAAACTTCTACTTCTAGTGTTGAAATTCTAGCATTGAAAAAAAATGTAATTGGCAAACTGCAAAGGATTCACTGAAATTAAAGCTTCATCCTGTGCTCTTCTCTGTCAACATGCAACTGTATCCAGAGGCAATTAATAAATGTCTCTTGATTAACTTTTTTTCTGAGTTTAGCGTGAGCAACATTTTCTTCTTGCCTCCTCTGGTAGCAGGTTTGAAATTCGATAACATAATTTATTTCCGCATTCCAGGTCAGGTTGGAAATGCGGAAATGCGAACTAAAACAAGGTCTGACTCTCAAGAAATATTTGTCCCCCAACGGAACTCTTTATATCGATGGATATATTGAAGCACATGCAAGCCATCGACCGACATCAAAGCAGAAACAACACTGCTAATTATTGTGGATTTTCTTAATAATCTATGGAAGGCAAATTAGTTTTGAAGGTTGTGTTGCTGCTCAGAGTTCCCTTTTATTACTGACTGAACACAGAACACATCATCTTCATTACCGACCATCACGGACGAACACAATTTTTTCATCGCATTGATATGCATATTTTGTTACCTTTTATGAAGATGTTGAAGTGGATTCGGGCTCTACTTCCCAATAACACAAAACAAAATCTGCATCATCCATCTAATTCGTCTTTTATTATTTCCATTTTGTCAGTTTCAAAGAGCATGAATGAATAATAATGAAGTATTTTGAGCGAGACATTTACTCAATAATATCGTTTAAATAATTTTCTGGTACTTCGTTAGCAAACGATTGATTTTGAGGAGAGACATAAATAAGCTTGGGAAGGCTAAAATATTTGGATGCTCATCAAAGTGTGTTTAGACTGGTTTGTTTCTATAAGCCACCAAAACATATAGATGAGAAGCAAACTACTGCTGAACCTAGCGTAACATACGTCAGATAGGGAGGGAGGTGATCCTAGCGTAACATACGTCAGATAGGAAGGGAGGTGATCCTAGCGTAACATACGTTAGATAGGGAGGGAGTCGAACCTAGAGTAACATACGTTAGATGGGGAGAGAGTTGAACCTAGCGTAACATACGTAAGATGGGGAGAGAGTTGAACCTAGCGTAATATACGTTAGATGGGGAGGGAGTTGAACCTAGCGTAACATACGTCAGATGGGAAGAGAGTTGAACCTAGCGTAACATACGTTAGATAGGGAGGGAGTTGATCCTAGCGTAACATACGTTAGATGGGGAGGGAGTTGAACATAGCGTAACATGCGTTAGATGGGGAGGGAGTTGAACCTAGCGTAACATGCGTTAGATGGGGAGGGAGTTGAACCTAGCGTAACATGCGTTAGATGGGG
>SDVV010037205.1:0-10865 GCA_016164225.1 Gammarus roeselii
TCCACCCACTCCTCCCGACTCTTCCCCCACCCCACATAGTGGACCTTGACTCTTCCATCACGAAGGTCCACCACCTTGACATTGTACATCCTTCCATCTTTTTTGTCTTGACACCTCAGCAAGTCACCCCTCACAAAAACACTCCCCCTCCCAACCACCGCACAATTCGCTCCAACCATTGTTCTCCGCAGAGCAATTATAATTCTTGTTTAGTAAAAATGATTTTCAAATTTTATTTCTTTTCCATAAAAATCCACATTAAAAAGTTTCAGCACATTAAAACAGGTTTTAGGAAAATTAAAAGAGCTTCACTCCACTTCACCTCCTCTTGTTATTAAAATGTTTCATCTCGATAGCTTTCAACCTTCTTCTCTCCTCTGCTCTCACCCCCCAAGCCTCAGCTCCGTAGAGCACAGTTGGGACAACAACACCCTCATACAGCCCTCTCTTTGCTTTCTTCCCCAACGTCCTACAGCTCATTACACTCTTTAGTGCACCCAACACTTTACATCCCTCCTTCACTCGCGCCTTAACTTCAGTTTCCACTAGTTCAGTTATCTCCACATGGGAGCCCAGATACTTAGAACACTGAACTTCCTTCGAGAGCTCTCCATTTAGGGTGACACCAATTTTGCTCGCATCGACAGTCCTCGAGCATCTCATTACTCTACTCACACCCACGTTCACTCGAAGGCCGCCGTGGCCGAGTGGTCAGCGTATCCGACTGCAGTGTCAGCCTCTGGTGCTGCATGTCGCGAGTTCGAGCCTCGGCAGGGACACGGCGGTCTTGTGGCGGGAAGATTGGGCGCCTCCCTCCTCTGTGTCTGCCTAACTTAGCCACCCCCCTAACTATTGGGAAACGGCTGTATGTCTATACATACGTTCACTCGAAGCTTTCTCCTCTCACACACTCTACCAAACTCAGACACTAGCCTACATAGCTTCTCCTCTGAATCCGCAACAAGGGCCGTATCATCAGCAAATAGTAACTGGCTCAACTGCCAACTCCTCCCATTCGTTTCCAACAGTTCCAAGCCGCGACCCAGCACACTCGCGTTCACCTCCCTGACCACTCCATTCATAAAGAGGTTGAACAGCCAGGGAGACATCACGCAGCCTTGTCTCAGTCCCACTTACACTGTGAACCAATCACTCACCTCGCTTCCCACTCTGACACATGCTCGGCTGTCAGCATAGAAGCTCTGCACCGCTTTCAACAGATGTCCGCCCACTCCATATAAACGCAGCACCCTCCACAACGCTTCCATGTCAATCCTGTCGTATGCCTTCTCCAGATCCTTGAAGGCCCAGAACACATCCTTTCCTTTGAAAAGGTTTTCACAGGCCTGCCTCACTCAAAAATCTGATCGGTACACCCTCAAACACTCCTAAAGCCACACTGTTCCTCTCCGATTGCGCAGTCCGTACAGTCTCTAATCCCTTTGATCAGCACTCTCTCGTACAACTTACCAACAACACATAACAGACTGATGCCTCTCGAGTTGCAGCATTCATTTTTATCTCCTTTGCCCTGCTATAGCGGAACAATGCAGGCACTGCGCCACTCAATCGGTACTACGCCTGCCACAAAACACAAGTTCAGTAACCTCATCAACCATTCGACAATCGTTACTCCATCCTTCTGCAGACACTCGGTCGCAACGTCATCCAAACCAGGGGCTTTCTCTGCTTTCATCCCGTCCACCGCCTCCTGCACCTCTTCCCTGGTAATGTTCACCACAAGTCTTTGTCCCAAAACTGGCATCCAAGCACCACCACCCACAGCAACTATGTCAGCCTCTCTGTCATTATCGACATTCAACAACTCATCAAAATACTCGACCCACCTCTTCCGTACATCACCACTTTCCAACAACAACTGGCCGTTTTCATCTTTCACCACTTCCTCCTTTCCGGTCTCTCCCTTTCTCACCCTCTTCACCTCTTTCCAGAACATCTTTTTGTCCTCCTCAAAATTCTGGCACAACCGTCTGCCTCACCTGGCATCAGTATCCTTTTTTGCTCTCTTCACCACCCGCTTCACCTCGTTTCTCCTCTCTTGTAGTTTTCATAAGCCACCTCCGACTTCGCCTGCAACCACTCCTGAAACGCTCGTCTTTTCCGTGCCACCGCCAGTTTGACCTCCTCGCTCCACCACTCTCAGCCTTTCCTTCTGCACCCGCCCACACGGCGCGCATAACACATCCTGTTCGCACATCTCAGCAACGCATCCCTCAACGTCTCCCATTCTTCCTCCACATCTCTCAGGTCCTGTCTTCTCACGTTGTCATATTCTTCCTTCAACGCATGCTGGAACTCCTCGGCTCAACTTTTCACATTCAGTCCACTCACTTTCACTACCTCTCTTTCTCCTCCCACTCGTTTGTTGCCCTTCCACTTCTGCTCCACTCGCGATCTACCTTCCACTAGCAGATAATTTGACACTCCTCCACCCTCCCCTCTCAACACCCACTCATCCAACAGCCTCCCCACCACTCTCCTCGATGTCAGCTATTCACAAGTACCCATGTGTGCTTCTGAATATCTCGCTTCTTGAACAAACTGTTCCCGACCACCAACTGCTGCTCCATACACAGACCTATCAAGTTTTCTCCACTGTCATTTCTACCGGGAACGCCATACCTTCCTATCACATTCTCCACCACTACATCTCCAACTCTCGCATTAAGGTCACCCAGTACAACTGCATTGGAATGACCTCCAAAACTCTCAAACACTCACTCGGGTCAGTCCAGAATTGCTCCCTCTCTTCTTCTTTTCCTCGCTGTCAGGTCCGTAAGCCCTCACAAATGCCCATATTTCTACGCCTAACTTGACTTCTACCCATATCAATCTTGACGACACCTCCTTCCATTCGGTAGCGCTACTAGCCAACCGAGCACTCAATATCAAGACCACATCTCCTCGTGCCCAACCTTCCTACACACCAGACTTTCTTTCACTTACCACACCAAACTCACATTCGCCCTTACCTCTCAACTTCGTCTCACTCAGCGCCAACACATTAAACTTCCTCCTCAAAAACATCTCACCAATCGGCCTCCTCTTAACATCATTTGTACTACAGCCACGCACATTCAGCGACCCTAACAAAAGGGTTCGGAGAGACGTGTGCTTCTCCTCCCCCCGCTTGTCTTGCCGTCTTCGAGGAAAGGTTTTACAGAGAACGGGATTCCTAACCCTTTCGCTCCGCCCCTTTTAGTCGCCTTTTACGACACGAAGGGGTTACGGTAGCACGATTTTACTTCCGGCTATAGGGCGCCCTTTTAGTCGTCTTCTACGTCACGCGGTGGATACGGTAGCAAGATTCTAAAGCCCCGGCTACATCCTAATTCGCCCCACCACACAATCCGACGGCTCCATCCCCAGTCTGGCTCCCTCCTCGAGCGTCTCACAGCGCATTTAGCATCTCACTGTTGAGCTTGGGCTGCCGCATATCATGGTGGACCCTCTCCCGCGAGATGCTATACCCATCTGACATATACCAGAAAATATGCTCTGCTCTCACTATTTTTCTGGCCGAAAGGCAGATGTTGCAACCAAAAATCTTTGAGCTATTTTTATAGCTCATACAACGACCCATCACGCTGGTATGATGGCTTGCATACCTTCACTGATGGATCGAAAGACGATGATGCTGCGTGTTGGGCAGTGGTACTCCCCGGGAGCGTCATTGCTAGGAGACTCCTGCCATCAGCGTCAGTTTTCATTGCTGAACTCACGGCCATCTGCAACGCCCTTTTGAAGCCGATATTCTTCCAGTTATCAATATCTCAATCTTCAGTGTTACGCTTAGCGCGCTTTTAAACCTTGGAGACCTTCAACAATTGAAATCCTGTTGTTGCAGCAATCTTATGCTGGCTTGTGCGACTGTCTTCCCCTTAGGCATCTGTCATGTTCACGGACCGCACGGAGTCACGGCTCAACCCGGGGGGTTGAACGCCCTTATTTCCCTCCAAACCCCCCCCATTCGTCACTCTTTACTATCTCATTTTCTCCCCCATCCTGAATTGCTTGATTTTTTATTTACCTCATTTGCATCTTAGGTCTAGTTCAAATTTCTTTGAACTTGTCTCAGACTCCTTCTTAACAACTTCCCTATTAGTCGCTGCACACAAACACACACGCACACACTCAAACATTCACCTACCGGTTCTAACTATTCTACTTTCAGGTGGCAAATAACAGCCAAGTTGCGCTCTTTCATGCAACCTCCTTCTACGACTGTTCCTTCTTCTTCTTTCCTTTCTTACTGTTCTCATGCGTAAAATTCCGTACACCTAGTGTAGATCTCATGCATGGGATCCCTGTTTTCTGTCTCTTCTTCATCTTCCCCCTCAGCAGATGTTGGAGCGCGTAGCCCGCACCTTAAGGACTACTGCGGATCCATGGGGCTCTGAAGCAGGGTTGGTAGTGTGTTATTCCTCCTTACTGCCATCCGGGGAGTGCTGGGACCATTTGGCCTCAGCACCTTAGAAGTTTTTGTACCTCCTGTGGCACCCGTACATACTATAGACGTTTGCCGCGTAAAGGAGTTTGATTTTGAGCAGGAGTAAATCTTGACTCGAACATTGATGAAGAAGAAAAGCAAAGACCAATTTGATGCAGCACTGTTTGCTGGTTTGACATTTGGTGCAAGAATGTCGGTGACTCCAGCGCGCTAGAAAACCTCGTCACTCTAATCTAATTAATCATGTGCGACTGTCCTCCAGAAGCAAGAACGTTCGTTTGTGCTGGGTTCCGGGACACTGTGGAGTGGTGGGCAATGAGCAGGCGGACGGAGCGGCGCGAAGAGCTGCAGCAGCGCCTGACCCAGCAGAACAACGTCCACTCCCATGTAAAGACTTGTACCCAGCGATTAAAAGAGCTGTGCGAAATAAATGAAATATGGAACGGTCTGATGTTCCTATGAGAAATAAATTGCGCATTATCAAAGACACACCTACACCCTGGGCCTCTTCTAGCAGTCGTTCTCGACGGACTGAGATAACTCTATGCCGATTGAGAATTGGACATGCTGACTAACGCACAGACACCTAATGAAGGTGTCGCCACCCCCATACTGCATGGACTGTTCAGTCCCTCTTACAATTGCTAACGTCTTGGCAGAGTGCCCCACCTGGACGGAACGTCGACGCACAAAATTCCCCAGGAGCCGGTTCCTGGACCTTCCTAATACACTCTACCTAATGCTTGTTGAGTTCACTCATAAGCAATTCAGTGTGGAACCGGTCCTTAACTACCTCCGAGAAACCAACCTCTTGGCTGAAATCTGATCTGTTGTCCATTGATCATACATAATCTTGCTTACCGATGGACTCCTCCTTCCCGGAAGACCACCGTTTTCCTTGCTCACTTCGGTCACACATCTGTGACCGAAGCATACCATGAGTCGAAACAATCCCGGAGACTGACAATGACTTGTCGATGATTTGATGCAGCAGTGGCTGCTGGTTTGACGTTCGGTGCCTGAAGGACATTGACTCCAGTGCACTAGAAAGCCTTGTCACTCTAATTTAATCTGGTCGTCCCACTCCTATCACTGTGAGCAGAGCACATCTGTGACCAAAGCATACCATGAGTTGAAAACCCATTGCCAGACGATGGAAATAAATGATTCAATGATGATTTTTTTTTCGACCGGTGGAGGGAGGTAGTGTTTCCATCTTTGCCAAAACCTAGCAAGCCTACAGATGAATTGACCAGCTACCGCCCTATAGCCCTTGCCTCGTGTGTAGCGAAGGTTCTTGAGTAGATTGTGAATGCCGACTGATTCGGCATCTGGAAGCAAACTCACTCCTCTCCTCATTACAATTCACATTTGGGAAGATGCTATCAGCGCAAGACGCATTATTACGCGTTGTGACTGATATCAAAGAGGCCTTGGACCGCAAGCAACACACTGTCTGTTTTTTCTTTGACCTTGAGAAGGCATATGATACAACCTGCCGCTATGGCATCCTCCGAGAGATCCACCGGATGGGCCTCCTGGGTCGCTTAGTATTTTTCCCCCGGAACTTCCTCCGGCGGAGAGTCTTCTGGACCAAAATCGGCAATCACCTCTCAAGCATACACACCCAAGATGAGGGGTTCCCCTAAGGTAGCCTACTTTCGTGTACTCTATTCGTGATTGACATTAATGGGATCACGGGGGTGATCCCCTCCCTCTGTGAATCTGGCGTATGTCGGAAAATATGCTCTGCCCTCACTATTTTACTGGCCGAAAAGCAGCTGTTGCACCCCAAAATCTTCGAGCTATTTTTATCGCCCATGCTGGAAGCTTGCATATCATCTTCACTGATGGATCAAAAGACGACGATGTTGTGGGCTGTGCAACGGTGCTCCCCGGGCGCGCCGTCACTAGGAGCATCCTGCCATGAGCGTCAGTTTTCACTGCTGAACTCACGGCCATTGCCGATGCACTCTTCGCGGCCGATACTCTTCCAGATACCAATATCTAAATCTTTAGTTATTCGCTCAGTGCACTTTAAACCCTGGAGATTTTCAACAATTGCCAACCTATCGTTCCAGCAAACTTGCGCTGGCTTGTGCGATTGTCCTCCAGAAACAAGAACATTGGTTTGTTCTGGGTTCCGGGCCACTGTGGGGTGGTGGGCAATGAGCGGCGGACGAAGCGGCGCGAAGAGCTGCAGCGGCGCCTGACCCAGCAGAACAGCGTCCACTCCCATAAAAATATTTTTACCCGATTGTAAGAGCCGTGCAAAATAAATGGAACATAGAATGGTCTGATTTTCCTATGAGAAATAAATTGCGTACTAAGAAAGACACACCCACAACCTGGGTCTCTTCTAGCAACCGATCTCGACGGACTGAGGTAACTCTATGGCGATTGAGAATTGGACATAGCAGACTAACGCACAGACACCTAATGAAGGCGTCGCCACCCCATACTGCATGGACTGTCTAGTCCCTCTAACAATAGCCCATGTCTTGACAGAGTGCCCCACATGGATGGAATATCTACGCACACTCCGCCTAATGCTTACTGAGTCCCTCAGAGGCGATTCAGTGCGGAACCGCTTTTCAGCTACCTTCGAGAAACCAGCCTCCTAGCTGGAATCTGATCTGTTGTGAATTGATCGTACCTAATCTTACAAACCGATAGACTCTTCTTTTCCGGAAGACCACCGTTTTCTTTGCTCGCTTTGAGTAGGACACATTTGTGACCTCTCCCTATATCCCTATAAACAGTAGTGACCTGAACATGCCGTGAGTCGAAACAACCCCGGAGACTGACGATGGTTTGTCGATGACTTGATGCAGCGCTGGCTGCTTGAAGGACATAGACTCCAGTGCACCAGAAAGCCTTGACACTCTAATCTGATCTCATCCACCATTTTTTTGCAAAACCTCACCTTCAGTGTCGAAGTCGGCGACACACAGTCGCCGCCGCATCCGCAAGAAATAGGCGTCCCCCAGGGAAGCGTCCTCAGTGTTATTTTTTATCCCCATAATCGATCAGCTAGCCGACATTCTCTGGCTTGACGGAAGTCTACTTTCATCACTATACGTGGACGACCTACAAATAAGCCACAGACACCCTAGCCTTTTGACAGTTCAACACGAACTCCAGAAGTGCCTAAACCTAGTCGGGAACTGGGCTTCCTTAAATGGATTCAGATTCTCGCCCTCTAAAACTAAAGGCATGCACTTTACCCTTGTGCTCGGCCTACACCAGAAACCACCCCTAACACTGCACAACACCTCTCTTATATATGAAGAAACGATAAAAATTCCTGGGGCTTGTGTGGGATCTTAAACTCACGTTGGGACTTCACATAGCAGCCCTGGAGACTCGCTGCAGAAAGTCGAGACTTATCCTCTCGGTAACATCCCTAAAATTTGGTGCCGACATGGACACCGGCATGACGTTCAGAGAAATAAGACGATAACGCATCGACTACGGAGCGTTGTTTACGGTTCAGCAGCCAAAACTACCCTCGAACCCTTCTCGATCATAGGTGAATTATGCAATGCGTATCACAATCGGCGCTCTCCGTTCCACTCCTATCGAATCTCTTGACCTGCTCACTAACAAGCTTCCACTTCCGTTTCGTCGAGAGAAACTTTCGCTACAATACTAGTTTAGGACTAGAAGCCTGATCAACAACCCAACACTCTCCCACATCACCATCATTTCCGATAAGAGCCTCTTCGCGGCTACAGATAAAAACACTAGGCCGCATCCCTCAGAAAGGGGGGTTGCCGACGGCAAAGCGCACCTCACACGCTCACACTCACACAACTTACCCTTTTGTGCTATAGGGTCCTGCCGTTACCTCCTCAACATACACTATGGATCACGAGTGCAGTCCGAGGATCTGTCGTCAGCAGCAGGGCCCGACAGTTTTCACTGGTTTACCCCCGCCGCGTTATAATGGCCGGGCCTCCCCCACCCACGACCATCCCGACAACGGGATGCCAAGGGCGGGAAAGTCCATCATTGCACGCTCTCTCGCCACCTCCACATTCATGTCTCTCCTTCTCAACGCCTGCTTCACACCATCCATACACCCAAACTTCGGCCTTCCTCTAGGCTTGCGACCACTCGCCTCCGCATTCATCACCCTGTCCACCTATCTCTCTTCATCCATCCTCTACATGGGCCCGAACCATCTCAGAACACGCAAATTCACCATTATTGTTCTGATTCGAACCACGTCGATGGTGATCCGGTCTCTCAGCGTTACTCCAGTCATGCTCCTCAAACATTTCATCTCGAAAACATTCAACCTTCTTCTCTCCTCTGCTCTCACCCCCCAAGTCTCAGCTCCGTAGAGCACATTCGGGACAACAACACCCTCATACAGCCCTCTTTTTACTTCCATCCCCAACGTCATACAGCTCATTACACTCTTAAGTGCACCCAACACTTTACATCCCTCCTTCACTCGCGCTTTCACTTCAGTTTCCACTGGTTCAGTTATCTCCACATGGGAGCCCAGATACTTAAAACACTGAACTTCCTCCAAGAGCACTCCATTTAGGGTGGCACTAATTTTGCTCGTATTGACAGTCCTCGAGCATCTCATCACTTTACTCCTACCCACGTTCACTCGAAGCTTCCTTCTCTCACACACTCGACCGAACTCAGAGACACTAGCCTACATAGCATCTCATCTGAATCCGCAACCATGTCGTATCATCAGCAAATAGCAACTGACTGAACTGCCACGACCCAGCACACCCGCGTTCACTTCCCTGACCACTCCATCCATATAGAGGTTGAACAGCCGGGGAGACATCACGCAGCCTTGTCTCAATCCCACTTTCACTGTGAACCTATCACTCACCTCGCTTCTCACTCTGACACATGCTCGGCTGCCAGCGTGGAAGCTCTGCACCGCTTTCAACAGATGTCCGCCCACTTCATACAAACGCAACACCCTCCACAGCGCTCCTCTGTCAATCCTGTCGTATGTCTTCTCTAGATCCATGAAGGCCCAGAACACATCCTTTTCTTTGGCAAAGTACTTCTCACAGACCTGCCTCACTGCAAAAATCTGATCGGTACACCCTCTACCACTCCTAAAGCCACACTGTTCCTCTCCAATTGCGCAGTCCGTAGTCTCTAATCCTTTTGATCAGCACTCTCCCGTACAACTTACCAACCACACATAACAGACTGATACCTCTCGAGTTGCAGCATTCATTTTTATTTCCTCTGCCATTATATAACGGCACAATGCAGGCACTGCGCCACTCAATGGGTACCACGCTTGCCACAAATGATAAGTTCAGCAACCTCACCAACCATTCGACAATCGTTACCCCACCCTTCTTCAGGCATTCGGTCGCAACGCCATCCAATTCCCTTCTTTCATCACGTCAACCGCCTCCTGCACCTCTTCCCTGGTAATGTCCGTCACAAGTTTTTCTCCCAAAACTGGCATCCGAGCACCACCACCCACAGCAACAAAGTCATTCTCGACATTATACAACTCATCAAAATACTCGGTCCACCTCTTCCGTACATCACCACTTACCAACAACAGCTGGCCATTTTCATCTTTCACCACTTCCTCCTTTCCGGTCTCTTCCTTTCTCACCCTCTTCACCTCTTTCCAGAACATCTTTTTGTTTTTCTCAAAATTCTGGCGCAACCGTCTGCCCCCACCGGGCATCAGCGTCCCTTTTTGCTCGCCTCACCACCCGCTTCACCTCGCTTCTCCTCTTTTTATAGCTTTCATAAGCTACCACCGACATCAAATGCAACCACTCTTCAAACACTCCTCTTTTCCGTGCCACCGCCAGTTTGACCTCCTTGTTCCACCACTCGCAACCTTTCCTTCTGCACACACCCACACGGCGCGCACCACACACCTTGGCACATCTTAGCAACGCATCCCTTAACGCCTCCCATTCTTCCTCCACATCTCTCAGGTCCTGTCCTCTCACGTTGTTATATTCTTCCCTCAATTCCTGCTGGAACTCCTCGGCTCTACTTCTCACATTTAGTCCTCTCACTTCTACTACCTCTCTTCCTCCTCCCACTCGTTTGTTGCCCTTCCACTTCTGCTCCACTCTTTATCTACCTTCCACCAGCAGATGGTCAGACACTCCTTCACCCTCCCCTCTCAACATCCGCACATCCAACAGCCTCCCCACCACTCTCTTCTATATCAGCACAAAATCCATTAGTGTTCTCTCCACCACTGCGCCATGTGCCATCCTTACCCATGTGTACTTGTGGATATCTCGCTTCTTGAACAAACTGTTGTTTCCCCCGACCACTAACTCCTGCTCCATACACAGACCTATCAGGTTTTCTCCACTGTCATTTCTACCGGGAACGCCATACCTTCCTATCACATTCTCCACCA
>SDVV010037206.1:0-10865 GCA_016164225.1 Gammarus roeselii
TGTCCAGTAATATCGACTAGTTTCAACGACTAGTTTCAAGTAATGTTAGGTGATTGCTCGTTAGTAGACAGTTGAGTTCAAAACCTTTATGTAAGCTTACCGCATATGTCAGTGATTGTTATGGGTGTTCAAGCGTTAGCAAGTTTTATGTATGGTTTTACTGTGAGCATATTTTTTTTTAATGTGTATGTGTTTCTTCTACCATTTTCGTCTATTATAGCGAACATTGAATTAATCCATTCTAACATATTTACAACAGATCTGTTATGTAAGGTCCACAGTCAACACGATCTAGGATATAAACCATGCCAAATGTACATAATTAGCGAAATATATATCAATGTACGACAACATAGGTCAATATCAATGAATGCAAAACGGGTTGCCATACACTGCCAGATGCGTTAATACCTAACCTAACCTATTCTAACCAATAGTTATGTAGTTTCGTTCAAGTTTGATGTTATGTATGGTATTGATATGTAAGAGTCTCTTCACTAGCAGTTTGAATACACTTCTCTAATTTTTGATCCAGCAAATATCCTTTTGCAGATGATTAGATTCTAGAATTTTTATCGATGTCTCCATTACATGTTTGGACGAGACTCAGCATGTAGGTTCCGAATAAACAAATTCACTTCATTTGTTGCAAGATTTTTTTAATGTGGATCAGTTATACGCGATGTTAGGTTCAACAAAGATCTGGTCAATCTAACCTAACCTAACCAATATTTTTATATTTTTTATCCAGCTTTGATGGTTATGTATGGTATTTAGTCATCTTTCGCGATATACATATCAAATCACTCCACATGGTTCGATTTACATACCTTTTTTAATACTAAACACACCAGGTACACACACATACACGCGTTGTACGCATATGCAGGGCAGTTCACGGCATAATGTAGTCGTTTTTAGGGTCTGTACCTGCACCATGTAAGCATATACGCATATTTATGCAAAAAAGGTTATCATACACCGCCAGATGCATTAATACCTAGGCAACCTCACCCAACAATCTTCACCAATAATTAGGTATTTTCATTCAAGTTTGATGGTTATGTATTATAATTAGTCATTATTTTTATGCGATATACATATCAAATCCCGTCACATGGTTCTATTTTACGTATTTTTTTTAATATCACACACAATGTAGACACTTACACACATTTTTATGCATTTACAGGGGCGGTTAACAATTGTAGCATTTTTACTTCCGATCTGGGATTTTTTCATTAAAACAACATCCCTACTTGTGTTTCAAGGTATTTAATGTTCATCAGCTTCACGGCATGTTAGGTTAAAAGAAATAATCATCCTAACCTAACCTATTGTATCCAAGAATTTTTGTATTATTGATCGACTTTCATTTTTGCATTTGATTTTCAGTGTTTTAGGATTATTGCATAACAAATATCTCCACATGACTCTACATTTTGATCTGTCCTTTGCAGTTTTAATACATAATTCCAATTTTGATCTAGCAAATTTCATCCATTTTTCATAGGTAATTGCATCGTTATTTGAATGTTATAACTATTTCATATGATTCATGATAATTGATTTTGACATAATTCTACATCACTTTTACAAGTTATTCCCACCCATCAAAAACCTAATCTAACCTAACCTTATGTATGGTATTCAGTCATTGATATATACGTATGAACCCTCCACAGGTTTCTTTATAAAACTTACACCTAATTCTTTCTACTTCGTGGTCACTCTCGACCCATATTAGCTAGCAGAGAGGGCAGTTTTCCAATCTTAGATGGTTTGAATGTTATATGTATTTCATTTTTGTATCCAATTTCACAAAAACGAACACTCCGTCTCATACTAGGTCTACCACATTTATTTCAATATCTCCTGACATTCTTTGATGACTTGCTCCGCGGATTTGCCTTTTCTTTCCGATATTTTTCATATTCATGACTATGACTTCGTTTCAGATGTTGCCACGCAATACTCTTGGATATATATTTATTCATTCTTTTCACAGATTGCAGACCTCCGGTACATCATTACTTTCGAACAAACGACGTCTCAAGCTATACCCCATCCTTCCACAACAGAATCACAATCTTGACTGAGCAAGATCTGATCGGACTTTGATTTATATCCTACCAATCAGTAACACATCTAGATCATTCACCCCTAGATAGGTGTGTGGGTACCGTCTCACGCCTAGAAACATATTCTTCTACCGAGTTCGACAATTCGATGTTACCTCCGACTGACACGACGTTTGCAATTCTTTGCTTAACCTTTGAATTTAGGATAATATAAACATATAACAAAGATTTAAATAGTTTAATACTATTTTATTAGTATTAATTACATATCTTGCTTGTACCATCAATACCATCTACCTCGTTTTTTGATTTGAAACAGCATGGTTCGTACATCCAACCATACCCATCCTCATTATATTTCAGTTTCCTCTCAAAATCCTTCATATACTCAATCATATATTTGATGCGAATACCAAAGGCTGTTCCGTTCCCGTGAGTCCACAAAAGTGGTGCTTCTTCTTCTTGAACCTTAATTATTCGAAACTTCTCCAATTCAAAGTCATTCTGATCTTCATCATTGAGGAATTGCTGCATACAATCCAGATTTTTTTTTGTTCTTAGGTACAATTTGTTTTCCACTACCTCAGCTTTATTACTTTCATGATGATGATTTTCCACTTGGATCGTATCAATTTCAAGATTTACTTGCCTATTTCCTTTAAACTTTGTTGCATGCGACTGTAACACGTCGACATTAGTTACCCAAAGCCGACTTCCTTTTCCCTTCATCTATATATGAATGTTATCTCCCACTCTTTTGATTCTTGTTTTACATATTCTAAGATAACTGATACTTTCAACCCTAGTCAATATTTGTTCGATCCGACTTATTTCATCTTCGGAGATTTCTCCTTCCAAAACACGTAAACTAATTTTTACCACGTGAACATTCATCGATGTATATTTGAGGAGGAGCCGTACTGCTCCACTTACACTCAACGTAACACTGACTCCAATCACGGCATGCAGCGAGCTATTATAATGCGATTACATGCTTTTTGCAAAACTTTAGGCCTATCATCGCTCGCCGTGGTCATCAACTGTGTATGTATGTATGCACGTACGTGTATAGGGCTGTGTACGTATGTGCATGTGTATGTTCAAGCATATGTACGTGTACATGAGCAAGAAAAAAGGTATAAAAATGTAAAAATTCAATACAATTTTAAAATTCAAAATTTCATAATAATTTCAAATTTTTCGACGCCAGGACCTTATTTTAGTAGTCAAGTTATCACTTCAATAGACCGACTTGGCTTCGTCCAGGCGTCGTAAATTTCGAACTTCTATTGAAATTTTCAATTTTCAAATTGTATTGAATTTTGAATTTTGTTATACTTTTTTTAACTCATGTACACGTACATACGCTTGAACATCTAGATGTGTTACGGATTGGTAGGATATAAATCAGAGTCCGATCAAATCTTTTTAAGTCAAGATTGGGATTCTGTTGTTGAAGGATGGGGTATAGCTTGAGACGTTGTTTGTTCGGAAGTTATGAGGTAACGAGGGTCTACAGTCTGTGCAAAAAAAAAGAATAATCATGATTCCACGAGCAATGTGAGGTGATATCTGAAACAAAGTCATCATCAAGAATACGAAAATTATAGGAAAGAAAAGACAAATCAGCCGTGCAAGTCGTCAAAGGATGTAGTGTCAGGAAATATTGAAGTAAATGTGGTAGACTTAGTATGAGACGAAGTGTTTGTTTGTGTGAAATTGGATACAAATATAAAATACATGTAACATTAAAGCCATTTGAGATTGAAAATCTGCCCTCTCCGCTAACTAATATGGGTCGGGAGTGACCACGAAGTAGAAAGAGTTAGATGTAAGTTTTATAAAGAACCGTGTTTAGGGTTCATATGTGTACACCATTGACTGAATACCATACATAAGGTTAGGTTAGGTTAGGTTTTCTGATGGGTGTGAATAACATGTAAAAGTGATGTAGAATTGTGTCCAAATCAAAAATCATATGGAATAGTTATAACATTCAAACAACGATGAAATTACCTATGAAATATGACTGAAATTTGCTAGATCAAAATTGGAAGTGTGTATCAAAACTGCAATGGATAGATCAAATGTAGAGTCAAGTGGAGATATTTGTTATGCATCAATCCTAAAAATCATATGCAAGCATGAAAATTCGATCGATAATACATAATTCTTGGATACAATAGGTTGGGTTAAGATGATTAGTTCTTTTAACCTAACATGCCGTGAAGCTGACCCCCATTAAATATCTTGTATCACAAGTAGGGATGTTGTTCTAATGGAAAAATCACAGATCTGTGGTAAAAATGCTACAGATATTAACCGCCATTCTATATGCATACAAATGTGTGTATGTGTCTACATTGTGTGTGATATAAAAAAATACGCGAAATAGAGCAATGTGGAGGGATTTGATAGGTATATCGCATTAAAATAATCACTAAATATAATACATATTCATCAAACTTGAATGGAAATACACAATTATTGGGTAAGATTGTCAAGTTAGGTTGCCTAGGCATTATTGCATCTGGCAGTGTATGGTAACCCTTTTTGCATAAATAAGCGTATATGCTTACATGGTGCCGGTACAGACCCTGCATATGCGTACAACGCGTGTATGTGTGTGTACCTGGTTTGTTTGGTATATAAGAAGGTATGTAAATAGAACCATGTGGAGTGATTTGATATGTATATCGCGTAACAGAATGACTAAATACCATACATGACCATGAAAGTTGGATGAAAAATATAAAAATATTGGTTAGGTTAGGTTAGATTGACCAGATCTTTAAACCTAACATCGCGTATAACTGATCCACATTAAAAAATCTTGCAACGAAGTAAGTGAATTTGTTTATTCGGAACCTACAAGCTGAGTCTCATCCAAACATGTAATGGAGAGATCGATACAAATTCTGGAATCTGATCATCTGCAGATGTTTACGTATGGGAATCAATACCATACGTAAACATCAAACTTGAATGAAACTACATAACTATTGGTTGGAATAGGTTTGGTTAGGTATTAATGCATCTCATAGTGTATGCCAGCCCTTTTTGCATCCATTGATATTTGATATATGTTGTCGTACAATGATATATATTTCGCGAATTATGTACTTTAGGCATGGTTTCTATTTTAGATCTTGTTGACTGCAGACCTTACATATTAGATCTGTTGTAAATATTTTACAGTGGATTTATTCAATATTTGTTATAATAGACGAAAATGGTAGGATCAACACATCCAACATTACAACAAGATTTTTTTTTATTCTACCAGTAAACCATACATAAAATTTTCTAACGCTTTAACACCCGTAACAATCACTGACATATGCGGTAAGCTTACATAAACGTTTTGAACTCAACAGTCTGCTAACGAGCGATCACCTAACCTCACTTGAAACTTGTCGATATTACTGGACTCGTAACAAGCAAAGTGAAAAAAATATATATATATGTAGGTACATAAACTGCTAAAGTTTTGTAAAAACTACAGAGTCAAGTGGATAGATTTGATATGAATGAAGCTTAAATCAATGAAGAAATACATGGCATAAGTATGAAAACGGGAAAAAAATCCTTGGTTAGATTAGGTTAGGATGGGTTAGTTTTACGGCCATCATCACAAACCTTTAGTGAAAAATGCTTCAGTGGATCTTATGAGTGCTCGAATAAGTCAGATATTCTGAATTGGAACGCAATCCCATAACGAAGCTCGAACTATTCAATAATTTCTAACTGTACAAATTGCTAACGTATCACAAACATTTATAGAAGTAAGACTTGCGGGAATAAGCATCTAGTGAAGGCATGCGAGCGGATAACATAATTGAGATGTACATTAAACTAATGTAGTATTCTAAAAGTATCAAGTTATCCAATTCCGACATAATAGTTCACCAAGACAACTTGAAATAGGACCCAAACCCAGTGTCGAGAGGTGAAACATACCAATATTTTGGACCATTACATCCAGTTAAGCTAATTTATTTCCAACATTCCATGAATTTAGGCGAATTTAAACCTAATATAGATATATTCCTATGATAACCAACCAAATACCCCCAATTCTCTACTCTACCCGACATTGATTAACTCTAACCGACATTGATTAACTATGATATACAGCATACCCTGCCATACCCCAGAGGATATAATCTACACCAATATGGAAGGTGTATGGTCAATCAATACATAATGCCAATGTTCCTTACCGATCTTGAAATAAATAGAAGTGAAATAATCTTGTACTTGAACTCCTGAGATGAATTGAAACAGGACTAAGATCATATACTAACATAAAAACCATACGGGAAAATATCTGACAGTAAAACAATTACTGAGTTTATGCGTAATAAAGAAATAATACTACAATACCCGTTCAATCTGAAAGAATTCCTAACCCTGACTAGGATATAATATCTATAATAGGATAGAATCGAAGCCCCTTGTGTCATAACAACAAACTCTACAATGCTTTACTAGGTCTCTTTTCAGCAATCTACCACTGATATATAACAAATTTAGAGGTAACACCCAGTCTTGGTATCATACCTCAGACCAATCTGTTTAGTTCATCATCTCTGAACAACGTCAAGCAAAGTCACATCCTGGACATAGCCAAGAATCAAAACATAGGTATAGTGGTTAAGAATAGGCCTGACATGAGCTTCAAAGAGTGTGGTCATAAAAATCTGGGTATCTGTTTACTCACGACCTAAGTAAATCACTACAACGCTCAGCAGCTTGTCGGATAACCTCTCTAACAAACCCTTGGAAGTTAAGACCGACATCCACAAGAACTTTCAGAATCACGTTGAACTTGGACGAACTCCAAATGACCCCTAAACAGTCTAAACCACCTTTACACCAGGACCCCATTCATCCAGTAAATCGTCTTCTAAAACGTTAAACTACACACTTACTAGGGACCAATGACGAAATTCCACACATGTGCAGTACGGATTTACACCTCTTAAACATACATTCCTATGATTATTGCGGAAAAAATCATACAACAACAACTATAAAAATAGCTAAATAAGATTCTCTACTCTGCTCTAATTAATATAAAAAATTGTAATACACTATGGTATCCATCATAGTAAATCGGTGTTCTTATCCAATAAAGCACATACGCTACGAGCTTTTGCCTATGGGAGTCCTCTAACTCCTCCAAAACATAGAAGTATGATCCCACGATAAACATTCAATAAAATAACAATAAGACCAAGTTTGTAACAAATGGAATCTTCTATATCTATAATATCTGCGTCAAACATTGTACCAGGATGTACGAAAATATATAAAATACTAAAAATATACAACATCTAACTAAATCATACCTGAAATAATGTTCTACATCGCAGATACAAACGTAATCTATCTTAATATTCCTATAATTGTATAAAATATCCAATACCTTTCATCGAAGATTGAAACTGTACAGAGGATAAACAAAACTAAATGAAATATACTAAAACGGTCAAGTTATAATAAAATAAGAAAAATGATACAACAACAGACCAATTATGCCTGAAATAGTGTGCTACATGGACGATGCAAACCTAAATTATCTCAAAAATTCCTATAACTGTATAGATAACTATTCAAAATTTTAAAAAGCAGTGCAAATTCAACATATATCAACCGATCATTACTAAGTATACAAAACATAATATAATAAATTACAATAAATCCATATCGTTCAGCTACTCTCGCTATAGGAACACCGCGTCAATGGAACAACTATATATCTGGTTCAAACCTGGATAATGCTTATGGAGTATACAGATTCTCGTAACGAAGCTGCTGCATCAACCCAAAATACAAACATCAACCCGCCAAATGCCAAACAAAAACCATACTTTTCCTATAGATATTATATACTTATGAAATAAATCGATGTAAAACACAAAACGTTGCCTAAATTCAATATCAAGCTGGTACCAAGCATCCAATCTCTAAGAATGAGTCAATTATACTCTTGTGTGATGATACTGATGTGAACATGATTCAACATGGAATAACAATCTCACCTACTTTTCCAAAGCGAAAGAATTATAACGAAATGCTTCCATTGATTAATACAATCCTATTCACACTGAGCAAATAATTCGCATCTTGAAAATAATCCATAACGTGTTTTTTCTCATTTGGAAGGAAAGTTTCATTCACTTTTTTTATATCAATTTCCTACGTCCGATAGCTCAAAACAGAGAAAACGAAAGAAGAAGTTACTGAAAGAGTAACTAAAACAGAGCGCAAGGGTACTGATAATACAATCGCAGAAAATAACATTAACTAATTGAATCAATGCCATGTGTAAATTGCTCAATTGCGAACGACGTAGGAATGATTCCAAGGTTGAAAAATTCATCATAAACGTGTCCGGAAATCAACATTCGTGCAAGAAAGTGTGGGTTTTTAATCAATAATACTGCATGTGAATTATTATGTAACGGTTAGATTTATTATCAATAAAAAATATCTTGTAAATGCATCTTATCAATACCCCCTAAACAATCAGAGGACTAGCATTGAAAATGCATACATTCAACATGACATGCAATGGAATTGCAATCCAGTATGACTAGCATTTAAATTACAAATACCTATATGTATATGTAAACGTTCTATTTATATAACCTATTACCATATAAAAAACCTAATAATATATATAACCTATTAGCATACCTTATGAATAATTACGAAAGCTGTCCGTCCGATTGAGTCATTCACCTCCGTTCCCTTCGCGCCGCCCACCTTCCTCTACCCATCCGGCCAACATGGTCGCCCCAAGGCCACCCGTCCGTACGCCCGCCGATAAAACTGCCTCGATGGCCGTTTACGGACACTTTACACTACTACTGAAGATATTTCTATTGTATAACCAAATTATAGCTTCTCTCATACTGTATCCTTGAAACAACTGTTTATGAAAAACTTGAAATATGACATTTGACATTGAGGTATGTGTCTGCGATGATGTGATAAGTTAGCATACTTTAAATATATTTTACAGCTCAGTAAATTGATCAATGATGAAGAGTTTTCTGCGCGCAACATCATTGTGTATTGGTATATGTGATAAATTATGTACCCAACTGACTTTGCATGGAATGTATGGTGTACGGGCGATTTAGAAGAAAATTACCTCCTGAGAGGTTCCTTCACTGAGGAATTTGAACTCTTTTATCTCGCGTTAAAATAATCTCCGTTTTTTTTCATGAATACCATAAATTTTCTTACCTTCTCCTTACAAATGAATAGAAAAGCAGGGGATTCAACAGCTTCATTTCCGTTGCCCCGTACTAAAGTTGAGCTCTCTTTACTGATGTTTAAGGAGGTGGTCCCGACGGAGCTTAAAATGTTTCCTTGTATTAACTGAATATATATATATATATAAATATATTTGGTATAGCTGATACCAGCAGCTGGTCGTATCAATGTATTGAAGCCTTGCTGTGGCCGCATGGATTACGGCCATTGAAGTGGAAAGTCACAGAATAGCGGGGTTCATTGAATCCCCGATCATTAGGCCTATTTTGGAAATTGGTTGTTATGGGTGAAAAATCATTTACTTCTATAATTGGTTAAAATGGAATGAGAGAAGACGGGATAGAACACATTCCGTGTAGATTATCTTTCGTTGCACATAACCCTATTTAGACTGGTGGCTGCACTTCCACTGACAATAATACGCTCGCCTTATTCTGGTAGTGTAGTTATTGGTGCCTTCGTTTCGCTTTATCAAAACACTTCTGTTGATGAATTAAGTGGCGGATTTGCTTGGACAGACGGGAACTCTGGGGCAGGCCGGACCAAAATGTATGCTCTATTAACTGATTTAATGTACATTTTTATATTCTGAAAACTTATGCGTCATCATGTCGACAGCCGGAATGACGTATGACGAGTAGTTAATATTCCTAAGCAGCTTGGATCATGAAACGACATCTACATAGCTTGGATCATAAAACGACACCTACGTAGCTTGGATCATAAAACGACATCTACGTAGCTTGGATCATAAAACGACACCTACGTAGCTTGGATCATAAAACGACACCTACGTAGCTTGGATCAAAACAGTATTCAGACGTAACTCGGACAGTTGAGGAGCGGGATAGTGGGGCGGCGGGTTGGGGACTGTTGCACGGTCGGCGGTCGGAGTTATTCTACCTTGAGATTTAAAGGGGGATGCTTGGGTGTAAACATGTATATTGTAAGCGAGGGCAAATGCCCACATAAGCTGTTCAAGAGGCAAGGTCATGGAGCCAGTCAAACCAACTCTGCGCACGCTAACAGTAGCTATAATCTCAGGTAAACGTGCCTTGGAGATTGGTTCACGAAAAACACCCTCACGGAAACGTGCCCTGGAGATATGGGGGCCGAAACGTGCCCTGGAGATATGGGGGCCGAAATGTGCCCTGGAGGTATGGGGGCCAAAACGTGGCCTGTAGATATGGGGGCTGAAACGTGCCCGGGAAATATGGGGGCCGAAACTTGCCCAGGAGATCGTTGTTGATTGTTTACGATTACGTATAGTATATTCTTGTTAATAGTGTACTTATATATCGTATTATTTAGTGTCGCAGTCACCGCTGGAATTTCAATGGGTATTTATTGCTAGTCATTGCTCGACCTATACCTTATTTAAGGTTTTATTTAGTGACTCCTATAGCGTTGGGATAGAATTAAATTCTTTATAATAATATATGGTATTTAATCGATCTGGTTGTATGTGTAGTATATATTATTTTTAATAGTATA
>SDVV010037207.1:0-10864 GCA_016164225.1 Gammarus roeselii
CAATACCATACATAACCGTCCAACTTCAATAAAATATATCCTTATTGGTTTGGTTGCTTGGGTAAGTTTACTATGTATTCACGTATCTTCCGGTGTATGGCAACCATTTTGTATACATTGATTTTCTCGTCAATGCTGTCGTTCCTTGATTTTTAAATTAGTAATTATTTACCCTTGGCGTTATTCATATTATTGGTTTTGTTGACTGTAACCCTCACATCACAAATCTATATTGAAAATGCCTAAGTGGATATAGTGAATGTTCGAATAAGTCAGATATTCTGAATTGAACAAAATCTCAAAACAATTCCTGAATTAATGAATCATTTCTAACTGTACAAACTGCAAACGGTTAACAAACGTTTATAAAAGTAATACAGGCGAAAAAAGGCCTCTAGTAAATGTATGCGACCGAATAACATAACTGAGATCTACAATAAACTGATGAAATATTTCAACAGTAACACTACATACAAATCCGGTTGACTAGTTCCCCAAGCCACTTCAAATCAGTATCACAGATCAAATATCAAGAAGTAAAACAGCTAGATTTTGGACCACTACATCCAATTGAGCGAAATTATGCCCCATACCACATGAAATTAGGCGAATTTATATCTTATACAGTTATATTAATACGATAACCGTTCATGAACCAAAACAACATTAAAAAATTGCTAAGTAAGTTTCTCTACTCCTACCAACATTAAATATCTATGATATACGGTGTATCCTACCACACCCCCAGATGATATAACCTACACCAATATGGAAGGTGTATGGTCAATCAATGCGTGATGCCGATAAACATTCCCGATCTTGTAATTAATATAAATATAAATAATCGTAAACGCTAACGCCTTAGGTGATCTGAAACAGGACTAAGATCGCATGCTAACATATAAGCCACACCGAAAAATAACTGACAGTAAAACAAACATTGAGTTCATGAGAATAAAGCTATTTCACTACGATACCCGTCCAATCTGAAACAAATTCCTAAATCAACGAAGATACTATGTCTACAGCTGGACAAATCAAAGCCCACTGTGTCATAACAACAATCTCTACAAAGCTACCCCTGATATATAACAAATTTTACAGGTGACAGCCAGTCATGGTACAATAACTCCATCATCTTTGAACAACGTCGAGCAAAGTCACATCCTGGACATAACCAAGAATCCATACACAGGTACAGTTGTCAAGAATGGGTCTGACATGAGTCATAAAGAGTGTGGCCATAAAATCCGGACTTCTGTTCACTGACGACCTAAGTATATCACTACAATGACCAGCAACTCGTCGCATAACCTCTCTAAAAAACCAATGGAACCTAAGACCAACATCCACGAGAACTCGCAAATTCACGTTGAACTTGGATGAACTTCGAATGACTACCAAAGAGTGTAAACCGCCTCTACACCAGGACCAATCTATCCAGTAAATCGTCTTCTAAAACGTTAAAGAACGCACTAGCTAGGTTTCAATGACGAAATTCTACAGAGATGCAGTACGGATTTACACCTCGTAAACATATATTCCTATGATTACCGTAGAAGAATCATACATCAATAATAAAATAACTACGTAATTCTCTACTCTGCCATAATAAACATTAAAAATTGTAATATACGAGGGTATCCATCATAGTAAAACGGTCTACTTATACAAATAAACATAAATGGAATGAGCTTTTGCCGAAAGCACTCCTCTAACTCGTCCTAAACATAGAAGTATGATGTAATTTCTTCACTAACTATACAATGATTGAACAACAAGACCAAGCTTGTTACAAAACAAATCTTCTATAGCTATAATATCCATTTTAGTCATGGTACCAGGATAAAAAAATATATCAACAGTAAAATTCACAACATTTGACTAAATTATACCTGAAATAATGTTCTACATTTCAGATATAAACGTTATATATCCAAATATTCCAATAATTGTATAAAATAGACAATACCTTGCATTGGAGATGAAAAGTCTACAGAGAACATACAAAACTAAATGAAACATATTGAAACGCTCGAGTTATAATGAAATAACACGATCAATTCACTACCATACACAAAATGTACATTAAAAACCGCGACGTACGAGAAAAACAACTAGCATGTAACCTGCCAAACAACTAACGTAAATAAGCGAGCGAAACGTACGAGCAACATACATTACTGAAACCTACAGTATGTGATGTGGAATATTTCTACGCGAACACGCTATATTATATACAAATCTGATGATTTTTTTTTCAATGTCAGACCAAAACAGCAGAAAATCTAATCTTCTTCAACTGAAGTATCCACGGCTTATTCGTAACATAACCTGATGAATTCTTATAAACAAAAAAATTATGTAATAACCAACCAATAATGCACGGAAATTATGTTGTTCATGTAAGATGCACACCTTATATTTTCTAAAATTCCTAAAAGCTTATGAAATAACATGTCAAAATTCCGCAATCAATACAAGTTCAACATATATCAACCGATCATTGCTATGTACACATAACACAATGTAAAAACTTACAATAAATCCATATCGTTTAAGTAAGCTCCAGCTAGTCTCACTGTAGGGGCGTCCGACCGATACTCACTATACAAAAATCGATATAAGACTACCCGAAAATGCTACAGCCACTTGATAACGGCCCATTTGGAACATGCGTGTACATGATGTCACCGATATAGCAGGTTCAAAACTGGATAGTGCGGTATGGGGTATATAGAATATCGTAGCAAAGCTGCTGCATCCACTGAAATATTTACATCAACCCGTTAACTGACATACTAATATACCATACTATCTATATGCATATCGTATACATATGAAATAAACAGATGGAAAACACAAAACGTTGCTCAAATCCAGCCATCGGGCTGGTACCAAGCAGGGTCAAACGCACGCTAAGGCTGCAAATCGAGTTATAAAACATACCTACCATACAATTCATATAAAAAATTTAAACAATCTGGAGGTAAACCAACAAGGAACAAAATATTTCAATCCAACTGCTAATAACCCACCGAGTATTCACTTAATGAGTCAATTATACTCTTATTAGATAGGAATATGAACATATTATACAAACAAAATATATAGAATACTTAAACCAGACGAAAATATATAATGATACAGACACTCAGTATATAGAAATAATGCCTAGTCAGCCATGGAAAAATACTGATACGAAGAAAGAACAGCAAAAGGCAGCTTCACCTGACGAAAATTCCAGAGACGTACTGAACTTTTTGCCATGAGGGTTCCGATAACCCCACCCCTCGTCAAAATGTGATATAAGTAAATTCCTACCGGCAACGAAAAAATATATATAAATAATGAACAACAGAAAATGAGAAAGCAGTCTATAGGAAAAGTACATATTTTTATGGAGGCCCCGTACCCCCACCCTCCCGTCCAAAATGAGATGAAGGCATATTCCTACCAGAACCTAATAAATATGTAAGTAACATTACTAAAGAACCAAGCGTACCCCACAATGCAGTCATATAAAGGAAAAAACGTATATAAATATAATAAAACATCAATGAACAGTAAAACTATAAATGTTCAAACCACAAAAATACTCCCAAATACATTCGGAAGCTGAGGGGCCGAATGAGTCAATGAAATAATACAATAAACATGTAATAAGTACACAAAAATATGTAGTCATCAAGCCAAATGTTAATATATAATGTAAACACTATGAAGATAACCTTCAAAAATATATATGATTCCCAAATCAACCGCACAGGTTGCCGAAAACTCAGTGTCTGCCCGCGCCTTTCGCACCTTCGCGCCCCTCCCTCCCTCCCTCCCCCACCAGAATGACTCTTATCGCGCCAAAACCCGGTTTCGACTCCGCCCACATCCGCTCCGGTCAACCCTCGCCCCACCGCTAGTTATCCTTATCTATAAGCCTTCACTTGCGTTTCCGTGAGATACTATCTACTGCTGTCTCTGCATGTGATATCCTTAACCAGTGCAAAGCCCCGTTTGATCGAGAATATGGAGTTTGTCTGGCCGTCATTTTGTCTAATGCCTGTTACCAGAACATTAATTAGGAGATGATGACAGACTGATCTGTAGACATAAAATGCACCTACTGATTAGATTATTGCATACGAACTACTTTTTCCCGCATTTTCCGTTCAAAATATGCTGATTACAGGATAATAATTTATTGTCCAGACACCGACGATAAGTTTACACCCGCTTGGTGACTAACAGCTGGAAAATACCATAGTCATACTATACACGATAATCAAAGGATAATTTTCCAACAGCTCGGTAGCTAACAGCTAAGAAAGACCAAAATAACACGATAAATACACGTTATTCACTGGATTTGATATATACATTTACTATATTTAAACGATAGTTTTAGTAATTTCAAGATTTTTTTTCAATTGAAGATACAATTTTACCCGACGATATTATCGTCCCATTATCAGTCCGTTCCCGGGGTAATTTTGACGCTAATTCTCCAACATAGGTTTATTTTTGTCTGAGCCCACCGATTACAATCGCGAACATTATAGTCAGACGAGCATATATGCTCGTCTGACTATAATGTTCAGCTGGGAAGCTCCTTCTTCCTGCCGTCCACCCAACCGTTTCTCTGTCCCCTTTGATGAAATTGTGGAAAAAATTTAATATATGATAGAGGGAAGAATAGGGAAGTGTCATAAAGTTTTATTATATACATACACAAACAAATGATCAATCAATTCGCATTAACTGCTATCTTGCTGGTTGCTCGATGCTCCGTTTGGGCAAGATACTTATATTATAAGTTTTATCCAAACCCAATTATAATTATCATGAAGTGGCAGAAAACAATGTTCAAACGAGTGTAATAATGGTAAAGTGTTTGAGTCACAGTCGAAAAAGTTTATGCAGACCTACCTAGCTGTCAAACTTTTCTTTATGGAGGTTGATTGACTGAACAAATATATCAGAAAACATTTATTGTCCTACCACATTCAACAGCGCAAGCAACGCGTTGTCTCGCCTACACGTTTTCACAGCACCCTCAGTTGCTTTGGCACTGTTAGTAGACAAATTCCGCAGTAACCTATTTTCACGGAATACGTTCTCATCTGATCGATTACGAGGTTCTTCCCCACGCTCATCCCCAAGGGCAACAGAATCTCAGCTAATAGCTCGTTCCCCCACGCCCGTCATGAAATACAGTGAGACCTGCTGTTGCCATGGAGACTTTTCTTGTTGTTGCCAACCTACTATGAAATGTTATTATTCTAACCAAATGTATGTATCCAATGTGTGAATTGATGCCGCAATGGATTATGATGTTACTGGTTGTCCCCCACATCCAGCCACACCGCACTAATGATGTAAAAACATCAATAAATAGATGTCTGTACCTTAATAATTATTCGGCAATGAAAATTATATACAAAATGAACAGTGGTAAACTAAATACAGCTGTATTACAATCGCTCTCAGTCTCATCCTACTAATTTTTGCATGCATCACCCCCTTTACCAATCTCACATCATCCAGTCTACACATTTGTTCGAACCATGAACGTGCAAATGTGAATAAAATTGTATGAACTCCTATTACATATTTCAAGTCTGATCACACAGCATCGGCTTTTATGCCTTATTGGCAAAGCTTGCTCTCTCGAACATACAAACTGACGTAATGCAATACATATCAATTTAATGATATACGATTTGCATGATAAATTTAGTCTTTCCATAGCAACTAAGAAGAAAGATTACGTCGTCGAAACACAATTTGTGATATAAAGACTTTATGGCACTGAATTTATAGTGATGTTGTTTAAAAAGAACATCCTTCCCTCGCTATTTGTTTTTGAGAATATGGAAGAGACGCCTATTGAATAAAATGCATTAGAAATTGGACACTTCTTCAGCAACTTGTAATTCATATTTCTTTGGCTCCAAATTCGTTTTAAACCTTATTTAATTCATTGTATTACTGATTTTTGATTTCCAATCGTTATTCAACCGCCCTGTAACATTGTACATTAAATATTTTAATGGAATGGAGATTGTGGAACATGTGGGAAGTTACTTGAATTTTTGGATTTCTTATCCAACAGTGTTTGATATCACCGTAACAAAATCAGAGTTATACTTACAGCCCGCTGTTGTTGTCATGTTAAAATGTTGAGCTGCGTCAATTTGTCTGTTCTGTCTTTTATTGATACCAGTATTCAAATATCACAAGGCATTACTAATCAGGATCATTGCATCAAGGAATTCCAATGATATATTGATGCTAAAATTGAAGGCCAACTGAAATGACAATTTTTTATTTGAACCGAGATTATTATATCATTCACCAATCAGATATTATCGTCGTAAGATCATATATTCAACGATGATTGCCATCGGTCACACAGGATAATAATCCTGTACATGACGTTTATCGTTAAATTAACGTCGAATCAGCGTCGGGAACGACCGTTTTTTTACTTTATGATCATCGCCTATAAAAAGACATTTAGGAGGTCAAACTTATCTAGAATAATCAATTACCGTTGAAATAACGCGTATTCATCTTATAATACCGTATGGTGTACAAATATATATTTAGAGTTCTACAATATGCCTTGAATTTGATTCCTATGTGTATATTTAATGTTTAGCATTTCGAACACAATATATCTTGGTATTAATATTAGTGGTTGCTATAAGTTGGTCATTCTGGTGAGGTGTTGGCATTGTAAATCTTTTCCTGTTACGTGTGCTAGCGTGCGGGTGACATTGTTCCGGCCATCTCCTGTTCTGGATGACGATGCCCAGTAGCCGTTTCAGATTCGGCCAGCAGAAGGCGCTCTAGCCGCAACGGAGGAGAATAATGAATACGAAAAAAGCGCGGGCAGTGCAGCAAGCAGAGGCACTGGATGGCGAATAGGCGATTTGTCAATAGGACGACTCAAAAATTTAAATCCTGAACCTAATACTTTCGTCTATTTTATATCATCGTGAGCAGACCAAATGCAATGAAGGAAAGGAAGATAATCACCACTTCGACTTGCTACTTGCACCTCAATCATAAGTCCAACATTGGAAGAACTAGAAATGGATTGTTAATTTTATAACTTCTGCTCTTCTCGGCGATAGTTCCTTAATTGGGAGTACCTAGCGGACGCACGGCGGCAAGAACGACAGCTCAAAAATGATGGATTCAAGTAGGAGGATGCAATGTTCGGTACCACTACTTCTACGATGGCATACGTGTTGGGAGATTGAAATTGCATTCATTTACTATTGTCTCAATTCCTTTCTCTCGGGAATCCATAAAATAGATACGCCCTCTGATAAATTTGGCTTTCAATATTAATACATTGATATAATTATACAATCATTCTGCAAACAAATGAAAATATATGTTATTTCATTATAAATCAATCAATTAAATTGCAGAACTACTCGTCTGTGTTACCTCAAAGATCAATTATTGCGAAACCGACTTCTAGCCTTCATTTGTGCAGTCTCGGCCGGAGGTGGGGTGTCGGTTCTATACCCAAATATTTAAGCGCGGTCGGTATAAAGACTGCCTGTATAAACTCAAAAACTTCCCACTTATATTGATATTCGTCTGAATATTTCACATTTGATTCACGTTGACCGAAAAGTTAGATGCCTAATGAGTGGGTCATTGAATGTTTGCACCAGGTTGGGCTATTCTTTTGATGCTCAACTAATAATATATTCTCGTTTCACTTTGCCGGCACTGGCGGGAAGCATTATTGATAATATTTGTCAATAAACATTTTCATTGGTTAATTGTTTTTTTTTATAGTTTCGTCGGTTGGGAAGAGCCGAATTGTTTAGCGATTCTGTGTCATTTCTGTCAGTTTCGTTCGGTTGGTGTTGATGTGTGGCTTGGAGTCTTCGGAAAGGTGGATGCCTATTGGAGTCTGGCACAGCATCAGAAGCTCTTTGGAATTATTCTTTGAAATTTTCAAAACTGATGCTCTACCTTCCCAAAGTTATATTTGCCGTTTCAAGTTTTTTTGTCCACATGTTTGTATTGTTTTTATTGTGTGATTCTGGTCAGTTTTCGTTCGTTGACACTGAGTTGAGAAATAATATGGTAGTTTTCGAGTCATTATCCGTGATCATGCTGTCATCGATGGTATTTGAGGGAATCACAACTGGAACCAGTTTGGTATCGCCAGTAACGGGAAAAAGAGGCAAATAGCAGAATCTAGGCTGAAAAGGAGCAGCAGAACCCACGAACGCAGTAAAAAATTTAGGCTCAGACCTAGTGCCCACCGAAAGAAATGCTGGCAAAAAGGCCGCTCTGTACAGTTTATAACCATACCATAAACCACTGATGGAAAAGGTACATTCTGGTATTCCCTGGTCAAATTCAACAGATATTTAAATTTGATATAAGCTAAAGTATTCGATAAACTTGACAAGAAGCTGATGTCGATGATGATGAATGGTGACAGATTGCGGTAGATAAAGAGAAAGATGGGATTAGTACAATCCATTCCTCTAATTTTTATTTGGTGTCATTGCTCCGTACGTCGTGGCTGATGATAAATGAGATCATGGTTGTCTTGTCGACTTTTGTGATGCAGAGGAGGTTCGGATTTGTCGAATTTGAAGGTGACGAGTACAATATATTAACGTTACCAATTACTTCATTGCAGAAAAAGAGGATGAGGCGTGCTCATCAACCTGGCTCAGAATGCATTTGCAAGCCAATAAATTCCTATAATAAACTGCATCTAGAACAAGTCCGTTAATGTACGATTGTGATCTCAAGTATCCCTAGTTCACCTATCAATTGCTCGTTCCTGCATCACATGCCTTCAGTTTTATGACATATTAGTAAATTTGTAAGATAAAGTAACATTGCAAATTACATGGATTTGATGAAGACGGTTGGGAACAATTACATTGAGGATTGTTTGCCCATTAGGTCTTCATGGGAAATTTTCACTCAGATCCGTAGACTATTTTTCCACTGGTCATCACGAATAACAAGCAGGATATTTCTCAAATTGGTTCATTTATATCGTTATATGGACGATATTCAAACAGAGACTCGATTTATTTCAAATAAAGTGCAACTATAGTTTAGGCGTAGTGCCTGACAAAAGCACGGCCTGCAACCTGTTCACGGCAAATCTAAATTAAATAAATCACATCCACGTATTTTTTGATGCTACGTACAATATGATTGAAGAACTAGCGGGAGTAATATTGCAGTGAAAATTGAAACTTTCATTTGGAAATGTACAATGTCCTAATATAATTTATATTGTATAGGTTTGTCGAAACAACTACGCAAGTGTGCATATTTATGAATAGCACAACATTAATTTTTGTTGTTTTGAAAATCGGGAAAAAGTTATTCCACGAACTTCTTATCGATTGGACCTTCAACGTGATGAAGAAGAACGGCTAAGTTACGCTCGGATGATGAATAAAAGCAATGGGTGATAAACTGGCGATGAGAGGGAATGACCCAGCTGCTAGATGAAACGCGATTATTGAATTCATGCTTCATTCACCTGAGTCAGTATTATTTCGACCTCCATTATTTGTCGCATTTTTGCACGTCGTTCATTGTAAGCAGAATTCACGAAATCGGGTTTATTCAAAATAATAGTAAATTCTTGTATATATTAATAAATCCGTTTAATGCATAGTCTGTCGTGATCTCGACATGGGCATACACATTGAATTGAAGGTAACGTGTCAATTGCCCGATGATTCAATTACAGTGAGTATAATACAACCCTATATCACTTTCAAGAATAACAAACATTTAGAGCAATATTTGCGTTAACAATCGGATAAATGTCACTCAATAATTTGGTTTTAAATAATCGTAGATTAGACATATGCTCTTTTTAAATACCGTCGGATATTGCTGTTTCATGAATCGTATGTTTTCGTCGATTATGCTTGAATAATTGATTATCTTATCAGCTTTACGGTCGGTTATTATTGATCCGCCTGTTACAGTCGTAAACACGATGATATCCGACGATTAGCTTCTATCGTCGGTTGACCGACGCATATGACGGAAACCGACGCTATGCACACTATCACCTGACGATAACTTCTAACCTGGACGGGATGAAGACTTTTCGATTAAATAAATTTACTTCTCGATCATTGACGAAACAACTCAATTTTTTTCTTGGTCATCAAACGCATGCTGCCAACACCGAGACCAGGGAAAAAGTAGCGAGTATCTTACAATCGCTGAACCATTTATCCAACACATGGATAAATGAACTGGACCAATAGTAAGTTTTAAAATCATTGATCAATGACATGAGTGATTTCATTAAGCTGCTCGACGTACGAGATTTTCGACTCGTCGCCTTGATCCTTATATTGATTTAGATTTGAGGTTTAGTTTTTAGCTGTTCTTTGATATTTTAGGCCGCGTTTGCACCACGTCAAGAAACGACACTCCATTTTTTATCGTTCAACGCACGTTGCGTTATTCGTACTTTCACCTTTCACACCTATGCGGCGTTCGTGTGGCACGACGTGTGTGTAAATATTTACTAGCACTTTTTTATATTAATTTGACCAATTTCTAAATAACTTTGATGCCTGGGTGAAACGATAACACAGAGTTGATATTTATTAAATACATATACATATGCCAAAGCGATCACATTTTCGAGAAAAACGATTCTCTCTGTCTATGTATAACACACAGTCGCTTATAATAAATATTTATTCCATTTATTTACTCGTTACCTTGAATACGACCAAAGATTGAATTTGCAAAAAGAGTTTTAAATGTCGATTTTGGTCACATTTCCTTCATTCATGCGGACGTTGACGCCTATATATGAGAATATATA
>SDVV010037208.1:0-10864 GCA_016164225.1 Gammarus roeselii
AAAAACGAATTTCTCCAGAGCAATTCCACATATTTGTGGAGGTGTATTTATTACCAACTAATAAAGACATAAGAAGACTACTGGAGGATAATATTGTTGTTTGTATGGAATAGAGACAGGGGTCAATAATGTTGAGTAAGCCAGGAGCAGAGTGAACGATGTTCTAAGAGAAACAGATGAAGCTAATGAACGAAATACAAGCTCCATGTTCGGGAGAGTTAAGTTCTAATTTTTCAAATAACTTCGTACGACGCGTTTGAGTGAGCCGTGGGGACGAGGGCATTTCTCTGAGTGTAGGCCAAACCGGTGGCGGATCTGACTGTCTGATTAACACAGGCATGCCGGAAAATGTACGCATGATGTAATTATTTAGATTCGTGTGAGAATAGTCATCTATCTGGGACAGTAATTCGATGAAAAAATCATATTGATCGGACGTGACACGCATTTTACTCCTCAAAATATTCATACCTCATCATATACAGAATTAGCTTGCTTAATAATTTGCGTAGTAAAAACATTCGTATTTTCAATCTACGCTCAGAAAGGAGGGATATTTATCAATGAAATTGAAGCAAATGGGCTAATATTAGGTCCGCCAACTCTTTTATTGACTGCGAAGGCGAGTGGTTACCCGCGGACGTAATTGTGTGGTTTTCACACCGCCTTTATAATATGCTTCTTTAGAAGATATTTGTCTGATTCCTGTGCTGGGCAGTTCATTTCCTTTGTCTGAGGAAGTGAAGCAGACGTGGGCTTAGGCCAATTGTTACCCGCTGGGTAACCGCTTATGATGCAGCGACAAACTGGTCGTAAAATGCAGAATGAATCATTCGAAGGAATATTCATGTGCCGGGTACTCTGCTTAACAAATTGCTGATATGCAGAAGTGTAAACACGTTTAGTCTGAGGTTTGCCTTTGCAAATTGAAGATCATTTGAAGCAATTCGTGAGCATTAATTTTAGATGGATATGCATTGTTCGAAATGATAACCTCGCACCATTTTTAATAAGTAATTTCGAATAATCAGCTGCCTTTCTTTCCGTAACTTTGGTAGTATCATTTGCATCAAATAACTTCAGTATTTCAACGTTATGCCTTGCTCAACATGACAAAGTTACCTCCACAATATTTCTGAAGTATGATTCTGAAAGCTATCGGCCCCGAAACCCAGCGCCGGTAGTGTTGCCATCCCTCCCTATCCCCCGAAATGTCCTCCATCTTTCAACACCTATCGTCCCCCAAACCCAGCGCCGGAAGTGTTGCCATCCCTCCCTAGCTCGAAATGTCCTCCATCTTTCTACAGCTATCGTCCCTCCGACCAAGCGCTGGTGGTGTTGCCATCCTTGCGCCATCAGCCCGAGCCGTCATCCATCTCCATTTGTTAGTGCCCTCAGACGGCGTTAGGATCATCTTCAGACTGGCAAAAAAGACGTCGGCATGTTACAGAATTTTTAAGACAGGCGTGATTTAGTCCCGTTGAAGACACTCCTAATGGGTAACGTCAAGACGTGCAATATTTATCGAGCATTGAAGAAAAATAGTCAGGCTTGGTCCCTCTGAGGGAGTGTTGGAATAAACGGGGCTGGCGCAACGACTATGTAGATTTGGTGACTTTCTAAACTTGTAATTTTATAGCTGAAATGCTGTTCTGCACATAAGTAATGTTAAACTTTTAGCGACCATGCACAGTGAAATACTGTAAAATGCATTGCGATGGGATCACAATCAATAAATGTAGGAGAAGATAAATAAAATGCAAGCCTGTGATCACAACAACGGGTACATTTTTTTAGATGCAAACCAAATTTCCGGTCTCCTAACAACGCTGGCGATCATCAACATAACCCTCAACATGAACGATTGTTATCATACTTGACTGGACCAATATTATTGGTAGGCCTCTTAAAGGCCTCACACAGGATCACCCACAATTAACGACTAATTGTCAATTAACGTCTAATTGTCATGAAACTCTTCATACTATTCTGCCACAGTCATAAAAAATGACATTATCGATACAACAAATTTTCGATGTAACTGTCATCAAGACACCAACGATTATTTCTATAAAAAATGTTAACAAATTCACCTGGTAAACACAAATAATATCAAAGAATTTCAACGCTTTCTGTTATGTTTGAAGTGAAATGAATTCAGAACGCGTCAAGTAGTTTAAAAAGACCGTCAAAAATTACAGGCTTTGTTGACAATCACCTATAGTAACAATGAGCGTTAACCTGGAGCTAACGTTCCCGGCCTGGCGTGACCAAGGCAGATTATGTCGGATAGGAGGCCTACAAAATACAATTCATTTAGGGCTCTAAGAATCAAGTATTATGAGAAGCGTTTATAAATCCTCTTTAGGAGATGACACGAGTGAAGCCGAGACTCTGCTTCCAATTAATGACCCCTGCTTCCAATTGGTCAGAAGAGGAGTCGTGAGCAGACACTATTGCAGGGACCTATGCTGGGCTGGCATATAAAAAAATCCCCTCGTGCTACTCTTTGAATAATAAATGTACATGAGACGGGCTTGCACAATATTTTATTTTTAGATTGAGTGAAATGATTTCCCAGATCCGCCATTTGCGAAGACATTCTCCGATGATGATGAGGTGCCGGGCGGGCTGTTTTTCATTACACAAAACTGTTACTCGAATTGTTTTTCTCGTTTGCTTATATCTGTAAATCAAGGAAATAAATTTCAATTCTTTTTGTGTTCATATATGCGCGTGTGGGTTCTGAAGGTGTATATTGTGACAAGTAGCAACACCGACTTTATGGGTTCACACAATGGATGATGATGCCGGAAAAGGCCATCAAGGCCCTGCATGAGCCTGTTTGGCAACTCACACACCGCCCAGTAATGACTATATATCTTTTAGGTATGTGAGATCATTTGTAAATCAAGGGATCGATATTGAATTGACGCAGTTTGCCGTTGGTGCTATCAACTTTAGTTCCTTATAGGATCGAACATTTTAAAATCGAAGGATAAATGTCAGAAAAGAATCCTATTCGTAAACAATTTATGTTCAGTGAATATTTGGGCTCAAATGACGGTCCCGAAAACAGAATACAGTTATATGTGACCGGCTGGTCAGCGGGATGTTCAACGATGACTGAAAAATATCATTTTGTAAACAATCGTCCGAACCCGAACACAAAAGTATTATTTATAATACTTTTGAGCTTACTTTCTCATAAAACATTTTTACCTGGATGAGACAATGCCAATATACTGGATTGTTACCCTATCGACGGAACGGATAAGATATTTGATAGTGTGATGCTCATGAGACGACTGAACACAAACGCCCATGTCTGGGTGACGGCTAAACGCTTATGTTTAGTGAAATGTAACACAAAATACTGTACACAATGGTATTTGGATTTTAATTTTCGGAAGATGAGCAAATAATCATTAATGCCGCATTTTTTTATTATTTTTATTTCAGAATGATTTCAAATTCAAAGGAGGCTTATACACAAGTATACTTCAGCAGTAGAATTATCCTATGGCATAGTGTGAAGAAGGTATGGTGACGTTATCAAGGCAGTTGATGTACTTCTCTGTGTATTAATATATTATTCATCATTCGTACTTCATACTCCCGGGTAGACAACACAGGTAATGATAAAGGACAGAATTTATGAAGCGTTCGAGACCTGTGAAACGCTCGGGACTTTTGGTGTACGCGTTTGGGGCACAAGTGGACCTTTCGGGTCACTAGTGAAGCGCCTCTAGCACTTACCTATCTACGGTTGACCCTAGCGCTTCTGTGCACCGTTTGAAGAATGGGACACTTGACATTTGCTCCCGCCCTATGGAAGCTCTCTAGTTAGAGCCGCTCTAATGGTATCCGATCATTCGTTTTATCAGTCTCATATTTTAGGCGTGAATAAAGGATGAGTGAGGTAGCTGTTCAGACGCTGTACACCTCTCATATAGTTCACTGAAATTGTACCTTGCATTTAGCAACACATCTGTAGTCGGTGTAGTGGGTGAAGACACACGAATAACTCACAGTTATCTTATATAAATGTACTTTATAAACACGGAAAAATCAAGGCAACTGCAAAAATGTTTACCGAGGAACGACGAACAACATTATTGCAGATTAATAAAGAAACTAGCGCGAGTATTGACTATCGTCTTGCTCAATACTCCAACCAGCCCACGCGGGGCACAATACTCTGAGTCACCTGACACGGACTCGTTGTCATTATGTAATCACTTCACCAGGGGTCTTCTAAATTGGTGTTTACAGAGGGTATACTCTAAATAAAAGATATCGTGCTCTTACGTTACACGATTTGTTTTGAAACTTTTGCAAGTACTCAAAAACAACCCCGACGGGGCAAACTTAATGCGTCACATGACACAGACTCGTTGCATCCAAGCCCTACGAGTTCTTCCGACTTGGTGTCCACGGACAAACACACGTTACACAATTCATTTGATTCGCGACAAACTAGGTTTGTATCAACTCGTCGCGTGTTATACGCTCTTCAAATAGTAACTGTCCGGCATAGCTAAACTAATTACCACGGCTCCTATCAAAACACATTCACCCACTGCGTACACTTTATACGGATGGTAACCTATGGAGATCATTGTCACTTAACCGGGAGTTCGATGCATAGAATCACAAGGCCCGACGCGTGTCTTTCCGACGTTCGAGAAGACTAACTACTCCGGTCCTCCCACGCGCCGGAGTACGTGCTTGGCGGACGATCTCTTGGCAGGCGCCAGTTCCGCAGTCCTCTTGGTGACGTGCGGGTGCCGTTTAACGGGCTGCGATGTTCGCGCGTTGTTTACGACAAGGCTTGTATATTGTATTCGAAGCAATCAAGCATGGAGATACTACTCAAATAAATATTAAATTAGGCTTTCATATCAATAAATTATATTTAGTCTATCCATCTATACCTGTGATCGATGTATGGTCTCTACTGGTGAGGCGTCTATAAGCCTCAAGCAACACAATCCGATGTTTCTGTAAATCAACAGAAATTCTCTTCTGACAATCACGATTAAGAAGGACAACAATCTCTATTCAAAGTCAAAAAGGTGGGACTATTATTGGTCGTTCCTAACATCTCACACGGGAAACCTGGTTCGAGCTCATCGCTCGGCTTTTATGCGTCTCCAACGGAAGCGGAGACGAACAGGTGATGCGTTTCGGCTAACTGGTCCATCAAGTTTCTATCTCATGTGGCCATTCCGTGGCAAGGTGTAAGCACAAAGACCAGCACAAAGTCTGCCGAGTGCTGTCTTTGTAAGCAGGATACTAATTGGATTTGACAGAATCATCCTGCTAGTGATACATTGATGGGGCATACCAGGGCAGCTCTGCGTTTAGTTGAGTCTACATGTTAAGTGCGATTTACCCAAGTGGAAGACGGCACCATAACCAAGTAGACTGTTGAGACATGGATGGGGGATGAGGATGGGCTGCCTAATATTTTCCTACTGTTATGCATCCCTTGTTTCCATCTTGAGGTATGCTCAGGGCGCTACAATTAACGCCAGCCCGAAGACCCCAGATTACTCGAACTTAATCCACCCTTGGTTTTCTGCTAGGTAGCACACTCTAGAGTACTGCAGCAGCAGTAGCAGCATTGGCAGTAACAATAACAACAGTAACAGTATGGAATTGCAGCAGTAGCAGCAGTAGCATGAGCAGCAGTTCCTACACTAAGCAGGGTCAACAACCGAAGCTATAGCACTAACACCAGTTCCAAACCGAGTGTTCACTTCAGAGAGGCTCCAGGAGAAGCAAAGCGTGTCAATGGACTTGAGCATAACGTGCTGCTTTGACATCGATTTCCGATAGCTGTCGGTAATGCAGTTTTATTGTTCGGCTATGCAATTCCGGCAAGAAAGTGCCACAAACATTACAAGTTATGTAACTTTATGTCAGTTTGATGTGACGATCAAGTGAGGGCAAACAGCGTAATCCACATGAGGTGTATTTCTTCTGAATATATAGTTTTTACGCCACTCCTGCTGTTTTTAGGTCATAATCAGATTATGTAGATTAGACCATAGGTGTACATCTCCACCGGAATTTTGATATTCGGCTTATTGATCACCACAATAAAGCCCTAATAAATGACAGTGCCAGTTAGTTTTAGCTTTCACGTTGATTTAAGACACTGTGGAAAACGTTTCCTTTCCAATAGAAAGGTGGAGAACACAATCATATCTGGCATTATTGGCACATCCACAGAACCGTTACAAATGATGTTGAATAATTTTCTTGTAATTCAACATCGATCTGTTTTCCCTGCCAGTCCTCATTCTGGAGACCGTAATGAAGAGTAGTGGCATCTGCGGATCCGGACGTAAATGTAGATGTTTACATTTTGACAGTCGCGGATGCCGATGCGGATGCGAATATTAAAAATGTCATCCGCGTGAATGCGATATTGATATTTCGGAATGATATTGTTGAACAATCATGACGAGGGCTATAAAAACTTGATTATTTAAAATAGAGTCACTGCTTTTATATACAAAGACATTGGATTAATAACAAAATTTAATATGCGAATTATATTTAAAATACATACTAAATTTTGATTAATTTTGATAAAAGTTGATTCCAATTGTTCTCTTATTACACCCTATCACTGTTCCAATCGAACGCAGTTACGCAGCGTTACATCATTTTGCATTAATCCTAATGCAGATTTGGCATGATCTCGATCTTGAAATCTCAGATAATTTTGGTTTGTGTGATCCTCATCCTAACGATTTTTTCCGAATTTCTATCATTTCTTTGCTCTTAGTTAGGAAATACACTTGCTATAATTATTGTGTCAACGAAAACATGAGTTCGTGGGGTTTTATCAGCCCATCAATTTAGCTCCCAACAACCCACTTCCGGGAACACAGAGGAGGCAGGATACTTTTTTGATCGAGAAACAAAATTGAAGTATCATAACGTCAACTCCTATTAGGATTTGCATACGCCGCCGCCGATGATGTATTGAAATTAACATGTAAGCTTGTAAGAGTATGTTTGGATAATCAATCCAACGATGAAAGGCACCGCTAGAATCTCTCGCTGGTCACAGTTTTGATGTTACTGTGAGTTGTCTTGAAAAAACTTGTATTTTATGTCTCATCATCAGATTTTTACTCCTAAAATTCAAAATAAAAAACTGGAACATGAATTATTTATTTTATTCCTTATATTTCCCAGACTTTTATCGTCTCGTCACTGCATAATCCGCTTGTCTATCACTCCGTCTAGACCGTTTGATCGAAATACCTTCGAAAACAGTAATTGTATCCTGGTCGAGTTGCTAAGGAATAGGTCGATAAAGGATGGAAATGTCAATAAATCAGATTGATCGTGAAGGATTAGTGCTCGTACTGGAATAGTTCACAAACAGGAGTGGATCAGGAACATGTTCGATACAACATGAGAGGTGTGTTTTTGCAGCGAGAATGACAAACTGTTTTTTTCCTCAAATTTCAATTATTCGTTCCCAATGTAATTTGAATGTTCACGCATTGAATCTCTGACCTTCGAGTATAACCCACCACTGTCGAAAAAAAAACTGTTGTTTTGCCCAATAAATGTTATATGTTGTTTCAATTTGAAACCGACCGGTTCAATGACATTAAATTGGTTGTTGAAGTGCCCACCGAAATCCCTCTCTTTCAATTGATATCGATCAGCAACATCAATCTTCAAAGTGATCTTACTTAGGTCTCCAGGAAAAGGAAGCCTGGTCATCTTGACGATCTGTGATTAAGCAAAAATAATGTCACTGATATTTTTTCTCTCATATTTGGGGCTACGGAACTAATTTTTCGGGTACTTTTTGGTTACACATCCGCATAATATCCGCGTCATTTATGTGTGGATGTGGAAATGGATGTGGATATGAGGATGATGAGAAATTAAAGATAGGATGTTGCAGCCGATGTTTAATATCCGGATGCTCCGTGGAGGCACATTCGAATATCCGGCGCATTACTGAAGGAGAGCCCAACTATGAGCAAAGGAGGGTGGTTAATGCAAGCTAGCGATTTCAACTGCCGCCACCACGAAGAGCTGGAACTCAACACAATGGGATCCCTGAATCCACAACTCTTCATTACGTCAGTAACTAAACTTTGAATGCATTAACAGTGTGTATTCCAATAAAAACATTGTGCAACGGATTAGTTAAGTAAACCAACATTTTACGAACAAAACGTATTTCTTACATTATGACACTCCAAGTCAAAGCCGTGAACAAAATTAAAATGAAGTACACAGAAATCGTCTATAATAAGTATTTTCTATTGATTCTGTTACCTTCGCATAGGAATAACATTTCAAACAAAATCATTACGAGCAATAATGGGTCAAAAAATCTGTATTTATATGATTATTTGCATCGTTCTTTATTGTGATGATGATGCGGCTGCGGTGGACAACTGAAATAGTGAATCTGATTACGAAGTCAGGGACGGATTCTGTAAATTGCGAGTCCAAGCTTTGGCATGCTACTGTGGACTTTCCCCCATGAAATTGCCTAACCTTTCCAGCATCCAGCTCAAGAGGAAACGGATCTTTGATTATTTCAAACATTGTGTGTATGATACGTAATCCTACTCTTAATCAGTTTAGATGAATGTAATACTATTCATTATTGCAAAAATTAAGAGTTTTTGATATGCCGCATTTAACTTTCGAAATGAGGCAGGCATCCAAATTGTTTCAAGCAGTGATCAAAGGGTTTTATAGAGTTAATATCCATCGTCACATACAAGCAGAACTAAATGATTGTATGACGCGACGGTGAGCTATAACAAAGGTTATCGTACATAAAACTACTCAGAAGGTTTTCAAGGATTTACATGGATTTACAAGAATTTATACAGTCACACAAGTAATTTTGCTCGGACTCCCATATGACCTGGCTTGATTTGTATCATGCGCACTAATATGCCGGGATCGACACACCGGATGACTTAACTTCTACACTCCCCCTCCCGAAACCTTTCTCGTCCCCATCCACGGGCTGTGAGGATGGGGGAACAGTGTGACCGGCTTCCTTGGTCTGATGTTCCTACCCTACCCTTTAGATGCGTAAAAGAATAGAGCATTCCTCCGCCACCCAACGTTGGGGCCGAGCCGATCCAACTTTCGGTCTGGGCAGGGACCCTTTCTCATCCATCCACAAGTAGATGAAGGGGGTACAAATCCTCTCTAATGACAACGGGATTCCTTCATTCCATGGCTGGTTTGACCTTCACTGGCATACTGAGGCTTAGGCCAGATTGTATGGAGTTAGAACAACGTGTTGTAAGGTAACCTTGGTCACTTGTTCTATGACACTGCTTCCTCGCCCTGCTTTCACCGCTACTCAGTAGGCGAATGACAGCATCAGGGGTGTGCGATCAATGATGTTAGCAGTTCATTTACAAACTTTCACATACTAATGTTATCGAGAAATGTGCTCAAATTACATTCGAATCATTAATCAACATTGAAACAATGTCGGAAGTTTTCCCGAACATATCATAGCGATTTGAGATATTTGAGTGATAAAAAAAAAATGTAATCAAACTTTATAGTTCCGCCCGACAAATCGACTTATATTACAAGGTGTTAAAACATGTCTTTGTCCGTCAATAACTAGTGTACTCTGAGTCAATTACAAAGCTCATCATCAAACGAAACATGTTTCATGGCATTCACTACGTGTCCAGATCGTTCGGTATCATTTTTTGAAGCAACTAGAGATATATGATCTGTTTTGTTACTCTTCGATATATGGGCTGTTATGAGGTCTCCTCAGTCCGTTGTAAAAGGTTCAAAACACAGATGTACCATCTTTGCCCTTATTTCTTGTTGTATTTTTTTGTATCTCTGAATTCAAAATATCTGCAATTAGAATGTACGTATATGTGTCAGTCGTTCTCTAAGGTATATTGTTCAAACAACTGCATGTAAACAAGCACATAAACACATTCCATCTTAATAAAAAGGTATCAGAACCAAAACGCGATAATAAGGTATTCATATTTTTAAAAAATGGAATGAGTGCATATCGCCAAATTTTACCAGTATAGTAATCAACACATTTTCTTTACATTCAATGTAATAATTAATGTAAAAATTCAGCATTTCCTCATCCGAACGTATGTTTAATTATTAGTAATAAAAAATCTAAATACTCAACTGCCAACACATATTTTGATGCCTATTCGGATGCATGATTTTGAAAATGGAGGAAAAAAATATGCATAATTAGAAAGGTGGAATGAGTTTACAAAAACTACCATTAGATAACAAAAAAAAAAAATAGTTCAAATCTTTGTGTATGGTTTCAAAACGATAGCATTTTGTCTGACTTGCACGACGACGGAATGTGTCACAGCTTCCATCGTGGAAAATCTATCCAACTCACACTTCATTTTCTTCCCAAAATATAAACTCTTGTCTGAACGAGAAAATGTTCGGTTCAGAAAGTTATCCGCCAATTGGGCCTTGATGAAGCTCATGCACGGAAATATTTAGCATATTTAATGTGAAGAAGTTTGGTAAAAGTTTTCTTAAATGAGCAGAAGCCTTGTTGCCGGGCACGAGGAACTAAATTGAAAGTTACTTCGTTCCTGAGGTTTAAAGAATGTCAAACCTTTGAAAACGAGTTTAAACACATTGAACATCAAACACGACAGATTCAATTTCCTCTTCTAGATAATAATTATGATGAAAGTATTTAAATAAACGAGAGATCTGACACCGTTCTCATCTGTTTAGTGAAACTCCTCTCTGGTTTATTCAGTTCACAGAGTTCTCCCAAATAACAAAATAATTTATAACTCAACGCGGCATCTGTATACAT
>SDVV010037209.1:0-10864 GCA_016164225.1 Gammarus roeselii
TGTAACCCTTTTCACCCACTGTAACCCTTTTCACCCACTGTAACCCTTTTCACCCACTGTAACCCTTTTCACCCACTGTAACCCTTTTCACCCACTGTAACCCTTTTCACCCACTGTAACCCTTTTCACCCACTGTAACCCTTTTCACCCACTGTAACCCTTTTCACCCACTGTAACCTTTCTCACCTAATGAAACCATTCTCACCCACTGTAACTCTTTCCAAGTATTTTTTTGCCCAGTACGTTACTCCTTATTCGATGCAAAAGTTTTCCATTGATTACTTCCCCTTCCACATAGTTCATTTTACTCCCATGCAGCGTAAAACTTTCTCATCTATTACACCTCCTTCTCGCCCACTGCACTTCCTTCCCGCCCAATGCATCCTCCCCTCATCCACTGTACCACTTTCGCATCGTTTACATCTCCCTCTTACCTATTGCATCCACTTCTCGCTCACTGTACTTCATCCTCGGCGACCTCATACACGTCGTACCTTCTGAACCTCCTTCTCGATGATCTCATACATGTCGTACCTTCTGAACCTCCTTCTCGATGATCTCATACATGTCGTACCTTCTGAACCTCCTTCTCGACGATCTCATACACGTTGCACCTTCTGAACCTCTTTCTCGACGATCTCATTCACGTCGTACCTCCTGAACCTCCTTCTTACTAATTGCACCTGCCGTACACTTCATAACCTCGTTCTATCTATCTTTTTCTCGCTCTCGCTTCACCGCTTCAGGTATCTTGGTGAAGTACGAAGGCGTAATGCACAACTACCTCGAGGTGTACTTCCAGCCCTTCGCCTCCTCTGTTTGGCTGTGCACCTTCTTCAGCATCCCACTGACGGCGCTGTTCCTCTACCTCACCTCGCGATTCAGGGTCAACACGAAGAGATCTCCAACTCCCCCCCCTGACCAGAAAGACACCGGAGGTTGTGTCGAATGGATATCGTTCAGGGAAGACCCGATGCAGTGTTCCGCAAAAAGAAGACGGTTAAATGGTGACCCACAGGTGAAATTATGATTTTTCCCTACTTAAAAGCTCGGTAGGAGTTTATACATTGAAGATTATTTGTAGTGTGAACTTTGAGGTACGACCATTTTTTTGACACCTGTAATTTAAATTATTGATTGCAATTGTGCCGCTCTCCCCAACGGCTTCTGTTCGGTTCCCGGGCCGCACGGAATCAAGGCCCACCCTTTTTTCCCTTCAGACTCCCCTCTAATCCGCCCTTCACTCTCTCCTTTTCTCCCCCATCCTGAATTTGTTTAAGTTTATTTACTTCATTTACATCTTATGTTTAGTTCAAATTTATTTTACCTCATTTCAAACTCCCTCTTAACGACTGTCCCAATAGTCGTTGCGCACACACGTGCACACACAGACACACACCGATCCTATCAATCCTCGTTTCGAGTGGCTAATAACAGCCAAGTTGTGCTCCTACTTTCATGCAACCTTTTGCTACGTCCTGTTCTTCTTTCCATTCTTGCTGATCTCATGCGTGGAGTTCCTTACACTGTGTAAATCTCATGCATGGGATCCACGTTTTCTGTCTCTCCTTTATCTCCCCTCTCAGCAGGTGATGAGGAGCGTAGCCCCCGGCACCTTAAGGAGCACTGCGAATCTGTGGGGCTCTGGGGCAGGGTAGGTAGTGTGTTATTCCTCCTTACTGCCATCCGGGGATTGCTGGGACCATATGGCCTCAGCACCTTAGGAGTTCCTGTATCTCCTGTGGCACCAGTACAAACCATTGACGTTGGCCGCGTTCAAGACATTGGCATAGCGCAGTAGTGAACTTAACTCCAACATTAAAATTAAAATGTAACTTGATGCAGCACTGTTTGCTGGTTTGACATTCGGCGCCAGAAGGACGCTGGCTCCAACGCGGTAGAAATCCTCGTCCCTCTAATTCAATATCTACAACTGTGCCGTGATCGGTCATGTGATAATTTCGTTAGACGTTAAGATAGCCTGCACTGTATACAGGATTCCAAGCGTAAAATAAATAAATTTGCCTTAACTGCCATGCATCGATAGACATAGTTTCATGCCTTGAAAAGCTCATTTGTTTAACTAGATGTTCTATTTTAGAATTCAATTTTAAGGTCTCCTAATTATGTTCTCACTTCAACAATTTTTTGAAAAACACCAACAGGTATTGGAAGTGCTGCCAGCAGTCTCAAATAAAATACCACGAGGAGTTGTCCACAATCGACAGTTACAAATACGTACATTCGAGCAAACTGGAAACTACAAACTGCCGAACAAAACGTCGGGAATTTCCACACTGAAAATGGTTTTGAATAGCACATCGGTAGCAACGATAACAAGCGGCAGGAGACACTCAATCGTGTGTACTGATGGCAACAAAACTCTGCCATCGACATCCGAGACCAGTATGGAAAAGAAGTGCCAAGACAAGCAACTTGTTCTGCTGCCACCCCACCTGCTAGAGCAGGAGGAACACCTGGAACGCAAACAAGATGAGAATAAGGAGCCGTCGTACTCTTTCCTATCTGGATTGTGGTTAGCAAGCACGGCCTTCATGCAGCAAGGTTAGCCTGAATGTGGTTAGCAAGCACGGCCCTAATGCAGCAAGGTTAGCCTGAATGTGGTTAGCAAGCACGGCCCTAATGCAGCAAGGTTAGCCTGAATGTGGTTAGCAGGCACGGCCTTCATGCAGCAAGGTTAGCCTGAATGTGGTTAGCAAGCACGGCCCTAATGCAGCAAGGTTAGCCTGAATGTGGTTAGCAGGCACGACCCTAATGCAGCAAAGTTAGCCTGAATGTGGTTAGCAGGCATGGCCCTAATGCAGCAAGGTTAGCTTGAATGTGGTTAGCAAGCACGGCCCTAATGCAGCAAGGTTAGCCTGAAAGTGGTTAGCAAGCACGGCCTATATGCAGCAAGGTTATCCTGAAAGTGGTTAGCAAGCCCGGCCCAAATTGCAGCAAGGTTTGCCTCAATGTGGTTTGCAGGCACTGCCCTAATGCAGCAAGGTTATCCTGGAAGTGCTTAGCAAGCACGGCCCAAATGCAGCAAGGTTAGCCTGAATGTGGTTAGCAAGCACGGCCCTAATGCAGAAAGGTTAGCCTGAATGGGGTTTCCAGGCACGACCCTAATGCAGCAAGGTTAGCCTGAATGTGGTTAGCAGGCACGGCCCTAATGCAGCAAAGTTAGCCTGAATGTGGTTAGCAGGCACGACCCTAATGCAGCAAGGTTATCCTGAATGTGGTTAGCAGGCACGGCCCTATTGCAACAAGGTTAGTCTGAATGTCATTAGCAGGCATGGCCCTAATGCAACAAGGTTAGTCTGAATATCATTAGCAGGCACGGCCCTAATACAACAAGGTTAGTCTGAATATCGTTAACAGGCTTGGACGTCATGGGTTATAATTTACTCTGCATGGTTTTCAACCAATGATTCTAGCGAAGGTGTTTATGATAACCCAAGTCAAACTTCCACAAATTTGGTTCTCTAGTGGAATACGCCATCAACGTCAAAAAGTTCATCATTGGGGCTTCGAAATAACCTGCCGACTGATGCGGATTGCATGCCGTGTTTCATTGCGTATTTGTTCGTGAGTTATTCCGGCAATCGTAGTATTGATGTTTTTTGTAGGACTACTGTGTTCGGGTAGTCCCCGTCGTTGCAGCTGCAGTGCCAGCATGTAGTCCGGATGGTTAGGTTTTCGAGTCTTACTTGACAAGTCACTGTGGTTTGGCGAACGGGGTTACTGGGCATTTCTTTCTTATCCAGTACGTTTTCTCAACCAGCCCTCTTAACCCCATGCCCCCTCCGAAGAAGGGGGAACCGATGTTTGCTTACGCGTATTGTGCATACATACAATGTGGTCAGTGATCCTCTATCCCATACGTCGGCAGGTCAGGACCCGACGCCCGAGAGTCCCTCTTCCCGCATGGTGTTCGGCATCATGTGGCTGCTCAGTGCTGTGCTTTACGCCTCCTACACCTCCAACTTGGTGTCTTACCTTACTGTCACCAAGTGAGTACGAACGCTTCAAAGTTCTCTATGTGGGGCAGAATGTTGTGCAAGAAAATTTTTAGAAGGCAATGTTCTGGGAATAGGGTGAGGAAGGGAGGAGAGATGGAAACAGCTGGTATTGTTAGTGAGTGGTGATGCACGACGGTGGACAGAGTATTTTGAGGAGTAATTGACTGTTGATGATGTCAAAGAGGCTGAAATGGTGTTGTTGTGTATAAGGGTGCACGGATACCGGTATTGGTACCAAATTGGTTCGGGCATTACTAAAGAAGGGGTGCGGGAGGCGGTGGAGGTGATGAGAGCAGGAAAGCTCTTGGTTTGGACGTCGGTGCTTCTGGTTGTCCTAAGAGGTGTGGTGTAACGGTAGTCGAATGTTTGCTGGCGGCTAATAAATCGATGTGTTGTGTCGGGCGTGGTGCCGATTGAATGACGTCGTGTTTGCATTGCTTTACTAATATAAAAATGAATGTAGCAATTTTAGAGGTATCAGATTGTTGTATATGTTGGGTAAGCTGTACGGGAAAATGCTAATCAAGAAGATTTGGAGACTACGTATAGTGCAATTAGCTAGAAATAGTTTTGCCTTAAGGGTGGTAGAGAGTGCGAAGATCAGAATTTTGCATTGAGATAAGTCTGTGAGAAGTACCTACCTTACCAAGGAAAATTATATATTCTGAGCCTTCTTGGATCTGGAAAAGACTACGATTGGGTCGACAAAGAGACGTTGTGGGGAGTATTGTGTTTGTATGGAGTAGGCGAAAATTAGTTTAGTCCGGTCCGGAGTTTCTATGTTGACAACAGGGCATGTGTCAGAGTAGGAAGCAATGTTAGTGTTTGGTACCCAGTGAAAAAGGGGCGGAGGCAAGGTTGCGTTATGTCTATTTGGCTGTACACTCTCTACATAGATGGGGTGGTCAGGGAGGTGAGTGCAAGTGTCTGGAGTCGATGTTTGGAGTTGTTAAGAGCAAATGGGTGGATTAAGCAGTTGAGACGGTTGCTGTTGTCGCTTTGCCCTAGCTTCTGCCCGCGATGAAATAGACACAACCAGCATACCAACCGAAAGCCCGGATATCCACCGACATGTGCAGTTTTGTTGTGTATGTTACGACCTAGGCACACTAATATATAGACAGACACCCACGAGAAAATTGATTCTGTTCTGTGGGTGCTCCCACAAATCACGCACTGACGTGATTTTAGGATTTTACCTACCTGGTGCAATGGTTGGATACGACGTCATGACGTGCTAAGCAATATCTGGCCTGCCCTGGCACTGCATGCACAAATCGGAAGGGGCGTTCCCCAGCCTGCCTGTGTTAGTACTGGAGAGCCGTGAGGTGTGCGCACCGTACCCTTTACAGGTGAACCGCAACTCCTGACCCTTAACCTCCGGGAGATGATTCTGTAGGACCGTGTTGACTCTATGAATAGCCAGTGCAAAAACTGCGAATGTGTGTGAATATGTTTATGCATAAATGTGTTGTCAGTAAGTTGAGGATTGGTGATTTAAAGGGAGTCGAAGTTGGCTGCCGGTGTGTTACGGGTATTTCGCTGTGTTTGACTTGGGTTCTGTAGGGGGTGGCAGGGTTGGGTCAAGTACACTATCTTGCTGAAGAATTGTGTCCTCCTCATATCAAGATGATGTTTGAGAAGGAGAACTTTGGTTTTCTCAGACAGATGAGGAATGGGTGTGGTTAATGTTGTTGCTTAGTCCCGGTTTCCACCTGCGGTAGTGGAAACCGCGCCAGCGAACCGCCCAAAACCCTCGATACCCAGCGATACTCGCGTGTTGAGACGAAGTAGGTGGGAGACGAGAAATGGGTGGCCAGCTAAGTTGTGGGTAGAGTGTTTTCGTTGCTATCTGAATTAACTTTGAGGGTTTTGTGGCAGTTAACAAATAGCCACCCGTGGGGTATAATATTGATTGTGGTCGCCAGAACAGTGAAATGTGCAGCGTGTTCATGTTCCTCAGCCACACCGCAACGCACCAACCAAACGCGTGCAGAGATAACCTCATGTGGAACAGGAATGTTTTTGTTGGGGAGAAATGACGGGGGTTGTTCACTTGTCCATGAAAAACAATGCAGTATATGTGTCGTGGCTCTGGTGTCTTCGAAGTGTCGGTGGGCCCGAAGGCTGGGCAGCACACAGGCTGCGTCCACATCAACACCAGAGAGAAGGCGCACAAGGCGCAATCCCCACGGGCGAAGATATGCAATAGGGTGGGTTGAGGGACTTTCGCTGGGGCCGGAGCCCCAGACGCCACCACCGCAGGCAAGGCATCTTGATGGAGTTGGCCCGCCTGACTCGTGGAGGCTCTCTCGTGGGTGGCAAAAGGCTCCCTCGTGGGCGAGAGAGATTTTTGACGCCCACGGTCTGTATACAGCCCGTTGCGATGCGTGAGGTTGTTTACTGTTATGTTTGAAGAGAGTTAATGTGTGTGATAGCAAGGTCAGAGGACCAGTCAGTGTTCACGTCGGAAATGATTGGTCTGATGAATTGTTAAAATGTTGTTGTAATTGATTCATTAGAGTATTCGTAGGTAGTTGTGGTAAGTGCCAAAATCAAGTTCCGTTGGTCGTTTGACTAGGGAGGTAATAAGCGTCGGGCGGATCATCACAAGATGGCCTGCTTACCATGGCAGCGTCTGGGCCTCGGCCTCAGCGGAAGTCCCTCAACCTCCTGTACACGTCGTCGTCGACGACCTCGACGTGGGCGCAGCCTGTGCGCTGCCCTGGGTCCAGGCTCATCGACAAAATATCAGTCATGTGCTGTTTGCTAAGATACGGTACTAGTGTCAGATTGTGAGGAGGGCGTAGGAGTTTGGTAGAATGTGTGAGAGGAGTTGGGTGCGAGTTAATGCGGGTAAAAGTAAAGTAATGAGATGATCGATGAAGGACGATGCGAAAGGAATTAGTGTCTACCTAAATGAAGACGTATTGGAGGATTTGTTTGGGTGTTTTTAATACCTTGGCCCTCTTGGGGAGAAAAATCAACTAGTGGAAATCTAGAGTAAAAGCAAAGTGTACATGTTTGGTGCACTGAGGAGCGTAATAAGCTGCAAGCACTGGGAATTGAAGATAAAAGACAGTTGTATGACAAGGTAGATGTCCCAACTGGGCGGAAGAGAGAAGAAGGGCGAATGTTTGAGAGGTATGACCAGAGTGACGTTGAGGGATATAATCAATAACGACATTGTTTGAATTAAAATGGGGAGTGTGAGAACGTTAAAGGACAGAGAACATTCACTTGTTGTGAGGTGGTTCGGCCGCATAGTGAGGATGGATAGTAGGAGATTGTTAAAAGGTGTTATGAAAGAGAAGTGAGTAGATGGAGGCCTAGAGGAAGTCAGAATTTATATGGATAGTCGGCGTGAAGCAATCTATAGGGAGGAGACATCAGTCTGGAATTATCGAGAGAACGTGCAGCGGTTAGTCTTAGGTGGATAGATTGTGAATGGTTGAGTTTTGACGCGGACATGACGTGCGTTCCCGTCATTGACGTCTTGTTGAGATACGGGGTGGAGGTTCCAGCAATTTTGACGGAGCAGGAGTAAACCAGTTAGCGCTGTTGGGCCCTAGTGGTGATACTAGTGTTGCGGGGCCGTGTTTGACCTTCTCTTTAGAGCTAAATGAACACGTTATGGTATGTGTGAGTGAATGAGAGGGATGCGAGGTGAGTCTTATTGTCAGCCACCCCGTCCGGGATATTCGGCTTTGCGTCTGTATCTGTAATTTTGTACGGTTTCTACTCGTGCCCAACAATTGAACAATCCAATCGATGGAAAGAAATGTTCCCACACCCAGTAGTGTGCGTATCTATCAAAAATGAAGAGAGTACCGTCATACGCAGAGGATTGCAAAGACGAACACCCGAGCTTCGGTGGAAGTCCTTAACCTAATCTCACGTACCCTCGCGTCGGGCTTGCAATGATGGGCAGTGCGAAAGGGCGTGAATCTGAACGCATGGGATAAGGAGACGCAGGAATCATAAAGCCAAGACCTCGGTATAGAAATGTGTGAGGCTTACACAGGGAGCAGGGCTTGCCTGACATGACTTAAGTCGTAAATGGAGAGATAGCTGGTTCTCCATCTATGATATAAACCAGTTTGTTTTTGCCCTTCATTCTGCCATCTAAATGACCAAAGTCGTTTTCGCCTATCCCCGCCTCCTGCCATACCATACAGTTTGCTATACTGTGCGTGAGACCGCTCCGGACAGGCTGTGAAACTAACCGCGTGACATGTTCGCCACTTTCACCTCCCCCAGCCCCCGACTACCCATCTCCAATCTGAAGGAGCTCGTCGAGTCAAACATGGCCTTTGGCACTCGAGATGGTTCGGTTTACATTGAGAACTTCAAGGTAAGCTATTCAGCATCGATGACAGTAGGTATAGTCTCATTTGCTATGGTTTTCTATACAATAGTGTTCGCGTAGTAACGTTAAACTGTGTAAATTTACCATGTTCTATTTATATAGGTACAATTGTTCGATCTTTGTTAGTTACGACTGCTTAATGAAATTTCATTATTTCTCGCTCTTTTAAAAGGTGATAGGCATGTGGAAATGTTCAATTAAAGGTAACGGCATCTAGTCTCGAACTTCTTGAAGCTCTGAGCCGAGGTGTCCCCGACGATGCTTGGAGACATGGCACCTTCATTTGGTGGTGACATTTTTTTCATTAAATGATGAATGTAAGTTCTCTGAAACCTCATCTTCCGGTGTACGTTCTTTTTGTTTCCATTATCTTATGTACGGATGCAACTTTTCCTTTTATTTTTAGCTGATGTGTTCTTTTCGTCTGTATGGGCTGATGTATGGCTGTTCTTTGAATCCTCATATGTTGGTGGTGTTCTTCGTGTTTGCATTTGGCTGCTGCATGACTTTTGTATATTTTCATACGTAGGTATGTGTTATTTTTTTGTTGAAACGTCTAGCTGTTGATGTTGTCCTCAGAGTGCGCTAGACAACTCCTTGTACCGCGCAGCATCCGAGAAGCTCTCTTCCTTCGACGAGAGCCACTTCATGGCCACCTACGACGAGGCTGTGCTGCGAGTCCTGAACGGCTCCTACGCCTTCGTGGCGGACTACGTGGGTCAGCATGGGCGTGTGTGCCTGCAGCATCGTAGGGGCAAGGTCTAATGAGTCGTCGCCTCCCCTCTTGGGAAAAAATTACCTTCATAAGTGATGTTTCCCTAAGTACTATTCACTATAGCATGCATTGCCTTGTAAAGGGTATGCATGCGTGTATATTTTTTCATTTAAAATTTCTCAAATTCTCTCAGTCGCTAGAGATGATAGTTTTAATATAGACGACGGCCCGCCGTTTAAAACCGTAAGCTTGAGAACCGTGGAAGCTGAGACGCAAAAGTCATGAGCAAAAAAAAAGAGATCCTCAAATACATTATTTCGTTTCTCCTTCCTTTCGTATAATAATTTTTGTTGGGGGGGGTGTTAGAATACTGCTACGGTAACCCCTGCGTGTCGTAGGAGGCGACTAAAACGGGAGCCCTGTAACCGGAGCTTTGAATACTGCTACCGCAACCCCTGCGTGTCGTAAGAGGCGACTAATAAGGGGGGGAGCGAGGGGGCTAGGAATCCCATCCTCTGTAAAACTTCTCCCTACAAGACGGCAAGACGAGCGGGGGGAAGAGAGGCTCACGCCTCTTCATACCCTTTTGTTAGGGTCGCTGAATGTGCATGGTTGTAGTACGAATGAAGCAAAGAGGCGAAAGATAGGTGATATGTTTGTGAGGAGGAAGTTAGATCTGTTGACGCTGAGTGAGACTAAGTTGAAGGGTAAGGGCGAATGTGAATTTGGAGTGGTAAGTGGAAGAAAGTCAGGCGTTGATGAAGGTTGGGCACGAGAAGGTATGGTGTTGCTATTGAGTGATCGACTGGCTAGTAGCGTTACTGAGTGGAAAGAGGTGTCCTCAAGATTGATGTGGGTGAAAGTAAAGTTTGGCGTAGAAAAATGGGTGATTGTTAGTGCGTACGGACCTGGTAGCGTGAGAAGGAGAGGAAGCAATTTCGGACTGACCTGAGCGAGTGTATGGAGAGTTTTGGAAGTCAATTTTAGTGTGGTTGTACTGGGCGACATTAGTGCGAGAATGGGAGATACAGTTGTGGATAATGTGATAGGGAGGTATGGCGTTCCTGGTAGGAATGAGAAACTTTGGGACCCACTTGAGGCCTCTTCTGAACCCTGTTTCCCTCTTCCCACGCTGTAAACCCCATACACATAAAAATTTATGAATGTGAAAGGCTTGAGTAGAACAAATAATTGTTACAGTCTGCGGATTACTGGCACAGAGGGCGAGGGTCGCGTCGAGGCTGGTCGAGGTGCGTCGAGATCAGTTGAAACATGTTGAGGCGAGTCGAGTTGGTCGCGACGAACCGATACTGGCCGAAATGATTCGATACAAGCCGAGATGAGCTGAGACGAGGAGACTCGGGCACCTTGGGAGACTCGGGGGACTTGTGTTACCCTCTGGGATTTGTCGTGCGCTTATGGAACCCGAGGTACCTCTGCCCTCCCCCCCCTCCCCCTAGGCATCTGTTAGGTTCACGGGCCGCACGGAGTCACGGCCCAGCCGGGGGGGGGGGGTGAACTCTTATTTCCCTTGGGGTGGATGGATGATTATTCATTTTATAGATCATTAACACTTTATTTTAGTATTTTATTATTTCTTTTTGCTTGGGCTCTATTATATTTACCCGCCCTTTTTTCATGGTGATAAATTTTGCATTGGTTATTTTTATTATATGCATCGAGGTTGGTTGAGACAAGGTAACCCAGGGAGAGGAGGTCCTCGTGGGATCCGCGGGACTCGGGGACCCGGGGTTTCGG
>SDVV010037210.1:0-10864 GCA_016164225.1 Gammarus roeselii
TACAATCGAAACGTTTAAGTCGCGGCTCGATAAGTTCTACATAAATCGCCGATAAATAGCTAAACCGTTCCATTTCCTGTTATAAAGAAATTAGAAATAGCACATGAAGCTCTCTTAGACGTTCTACTTCAAAACCAATTCTCTTGCCACCAAAAGGCAACCTAGTTTGGGCCAATAGGCCTCTTAGACGTTCTACTCCAGAACTAACACTCTTGCTACCAAAAGGCAACCTAGTTTGGGCCAATAGGCCTGTTGTTGTCTTCCTACATTTGTAAACACTTGTAAACCTCGGCGGAAGACGACCGGAGGGACGGCCTCATAGACGAGTTGACCAAGAACGTCCATGAAATATTGAATCTGCTGAGCCAAGCGACCGGCCTCTCTGAACAGGAAGAAGTAGTTTTCGCCGCAGATCAAAACACAATTGACGACCGTCTATCGAGACTCGAGGGTCATGTCAAGACCATTTTCCTCCATATCCACGAACTAGTAAAAAACAAACCAACTAAAGAACCCGCAATTTACACGAGTACCTCCACCTCAACGTCTGACGACAACTTCGACACCTCTTCACCCCACCAAAATTCCAACCGAGCTCCAAGGGCTGCAAGGAGGAAGCAATACACGCCATTCAATGAACACAACTTGTTCAACAATAGTGTTACCTTTCCAGAACACCTGAAGATCACGTTCGACGCCAACGACAGACAGGATATTTGTCCATACCCTCTGCGAAAAGAGCTAGGCTCTTTCGCTGGCCGCCCAGTCCTGAGCGTCGCCACCAGCGGCTACGAATGCTTTGCCATTAGAGTAGACACAAAACTTCAAAGTGACACGATTCTCTCCAAAAACAGACTCTGTGGAAAGCCATGCAAAATAGAGCCACACCCGACTTTCTGTGAAAGTTCAGGTTTGATCTACGTTGAGGATATCCCGAAGGAAAAAATCGAGGAGTGCATCACTGGACTCTTTCAATACGAGGACTGCGTTGTCGAAGCAAAGGTCGCACCGAAGATCTCACCAAGGAGAGAGACTCCAACAGCCCTAATACTTGAATTCAACTACCCTACTCCACCAAAATATCTGAACATACTCTTCTGCACCACCAAAACAGAGGTTACACCATTTGAGAGACGTCCGATGCATGTTATAAATGCCAGAAATACGGACACACGAGAGGAAACTAACGGTAAGCAAAGATGCTCATACTGCTCCCAGGACGACCACGACAAACGGGAAGATCTCCAGTCATGCCGATCCGAAGAACAGCACTGTTTTTATTGCTAAGTAGACGGACACCCCACCGGACACAGACTGTCCAGAGGAGGAGAAGGAGAGACGAGAGGCTGCAGTCTCGATGCGCTCGTCCCAAAACAGCCCTCCTACCCGGGAGAGAAGATCGGCACCATTTCCCCACCCACTTCCTCATGACGTTCGACGAAAGTGGTACAAACAAAGTTGCCTTATCAGCTAATCCATTCATATTGATGAAGTCACTCGTCGAACAACTAGGAGGAAAACCGAAAGAAATACAACGACAGGGAAAGAAATATCTGGCCTTCGTCAGAGAATGTGAGCAAAGTAACGCTGTACAAAAAATTACTTACATGAACAAACTCAGTTACAATTGAATTGCATCCGTCCTTCATCGATATCAAACGGATTATATACACCTCCCGTTACACACCTACAACAGATCTCGGTGCTTTCGCTGAAGACTACGGAGTTACCGAAGTACGTCGACCAATATGGATCAAATCACGTGACGTAAGTTCTACTGCATGCCAAATTACCTTCCCGGGACACGACGCACCAGAATTCATAGTCATTCTGGGTGAGCAAGGAAGAACCTAAACCTACTCAGTGGCAACATGGCCCCCAATGTGGAAAAAATGCCTTGAATACAGCCACGTCATCGCATACTGCTAGCCATACACACCCAAACGTGGCAAGAAATGCGCTGGCGAGCACGACAGAAAAGACTGCACAGTCCGCCACCCGAAATGCTACCATTGCTCATGCTTCCATGAGGCAGGCGATCGCTACTGCCCAGTACACATGGACCAAAGAGAAATAACAATCACACAAAACAAACGCAGAGTTACAGGGAAACAAGCTATCCAAATCTGGAAAGACGACAACTCAAACCGTCTCAATTATGCCACAGCTGTCAAATCGACAAGCCAACCAAACTCCCCCAACAACATCCTCACATCATCAGAACAACATCGTAACAAGACCCCAGCATTCCTACCTGGCTGCAGTGTTTCCTCACCCAGCCCAGCGACCGGTCCTGCACCGGAGACGCACAGTTCTAGAAATGATTTATTCCAAAACCTGGAGAACGACGAGAGGTATGCATCTTCCGCAGTCGACCACACAGCAAGGCTCACTACTATAAAAACGAAAAGGCTAAAGGATGAGGAAACCTCCGATATCCAGGCGCCACTGAGCAAAAAGATCAATAACAGCACTCAATAAACGGCCCGCCAGGACCAAAACCCAGAACTACCTCCACCTGCCTCAAATATGGCTCCATTCGTGGAAAAACACTGCGAGGGACAAGATCCCCCGTTAACAAACCCGACGTGAGAACACACCATCAGCGGGAACGATCACGACCTCGCTGACAGCTCGTATCTAGCAGAGCTCATACGCGAGACCTCCGCAAAATCAGTCATATTACCTAGCCCAAAGACCTCTCACTCCACACAACCCCCACACATAAAAAAATGCTACCACAGAAAAAGAGCGCGCTCGCTCCCAGAGCAAACACAGAAAACACACACCCTCGTTTTCCCACAAGAGCGAGCACTCGCAGCCGCGACCGCAGCAACCACAGCAGAACACTTTCCACCGAAGACACACTCCTGACCCGGAACCCCTGGGTAAACTCAAAACGCGAGCACCACACAGCTCCAGCCAATCGCGCGACCACTCTAGATCATCAAGGTCTGAGTGCGCACAGCCTCTAAATGAACACCAAAATACTTCAGTGGAACTGTCAGGGATTTTGAAACAAGAAAGACGAATTACTATCCTTAATTGACACCCATAACCTTTTGGTGATAGGCCTCCAAGAGATTAAACTCCGTGAGACCGCCACTTTAAGAATCCCCCGATATATCATACTCCGCCGCGAAGACCACACCAACGTGACTGCTCACGGCGGAGTGGCACTAATGATTCACCAAAGTGTACCTCACCTTCGTCTTCCCCTGAGGACAGAACTCCAAGCTATCGCCTTGAAGATATGCGTCTCAAGGCCAATAACAGTGGTATCCATCTACTCATCACGAAGCCACAACCTCTCGGAAGCACTAATAATCAAATTGGTAAAGCAACTGCCCTCACCAATATTCCTCCTTGGAGACTTCAACAGCTACCATGAAACATGAAGATGCGTGAGAAGACCCCAGGGGAATGATAATGGCACCTTAAACACTCACAACCTGGTCCTTCTCAACGACGGGCAACCCACCCGAATCACCCCCGAAATTGAAACTACCATCGATTTATCCATATGCTCCCCCACTCTGGCATCCCAACTCGTTCGGGGAGTTTTACCTTCAACACACGACAGCGACCATAACCCAGTCATCATCTCGCTTTTTACCAACCAACCAACCAACCAAGAAACCCTGCCCCACAAGAACTTCGATTCATTTACCGGAAAGCCAGCTGGGTGGAATACTCAGCACACATCGCGTGGACTGATATGGACAACATCCCCGAAAACCTTTTGAAACACGAAATCGTCGCCCAACTATACGAAAAGTTTCAAGCTGCAGCAGAGGCAAGCATTCCCCAATACGCTTTTTCAACCTATCCGAAACCATGGTGATTAGGAGAGGTGCAAATAGCAAGAGATAAGCGTGTAAAGCTATACCATGCCCACCGACGCACACGGTCCACCAGGAACCGAGTAGCGTGGAAAAATGCATCTGCTGTATACCGAAAACTTCCAGTAGAGATGAAACGTGAAAGCTGGGCTCAATTAGTCAATACTATTAATCGAAACACCCTCCTCTCCCAGGTGTGGGAAAAAATTAGACGTTTCCAGGGAAAACCCGCGCGACCTATTAACATCCTTTCTGACGGAGGCAGAACTTTTTCTTCCACCCGGAAATCGCAAACCAACTAGTTCGGACATTTAGCCAGATTTCGCATCCAACAAACTACATGGCTGCTTTCCAACGGGAGAAGGACTTGCTAGAAAGCGAACATCTAACTCAACTTCTAGAAATAAAGAGGCCTACAACAAACCTTTCTCCCTCTACGAAATAAAGAAGGCTCTAGACCATACACGTGAAACTTCACCTGGGCCAGTCCGGGTACATCTCAACATGATTAAAAATCTCCCAGACGGCGCCCGTGAGCACTTATTAAAAGTGTTAATCACTTTGTATTCAAACTCAATTCTTTCCGCTCAATGACGGGAATTTATAATTATCCCAATACCCTAACCCGGGAAATGCTACGGTGACCCACTTAACTATCACCCCATCGCTCTTACTAGCGTCCTCAGCAAGACCATGGAAAGCATGATAAATACGCGCCTTGTCGACTACCGTAATATGCATGCAGGCCTGAACAACATCCAGTGTGTTGGCCGCAAGCGCCACTCAACGACTGACCACCTTGTAAGACTGGAATCTGACATTAGACAGGCATTTGTCCGAGGGGAACACGTGGCTACCATTTTTTTTCGACGTGGAAAAGCATACGATACTACCTGGAATTACGACATCATGGAGGATCTCCACCGCAAAGGGCTGAGAGGCCACTTACCACGTTATATCCACCAATTCTGTCAAAATCGCACCTTCAGGGTTAAGGTCGGTGACACCCTGTCACCATCCTATCCACAAGAAATGGGCGTCCCCCAAGGAAGCGTCCTCAGTGTCACTCTTTTCTAACTCAAGATCGACCAGATAGCAGACATTCTCCCGCGCGACGGAAGATTGCTTTCATCACTATACGTGGACGACTTACAAATAAGCTACAGGCCCCTAGCCTCTTAACAATTCAACAGGAACCCGAGAAAACAAAACGGATTCAGATTCTCGCCCTCCAAAACAAAATTCATGCACTTTACTCTTGTGCCCGGCTTACACCTAATACCAGCACTAACGCTGAACAACACTTCGCTAGTATACGAGGAATCAATAAAATTCCTCGGTCTTGTGTGGGACCCTAAACTCATATTGCGACCTCATATTGCAGCCCTGGAGACTCGCTGCAATAAAGCAACTAGACTTATCCTCTCTGGAACATCGTTGAAATTCAGAGCTGATATGGACACCGGCATGACGTTATTCAGATCAATATTACGCTCGCGCATTGACTATGTAGCAATTGTTTACGGTTCAGCAGCCAAAACCACCCTTGAACCTCTCTCCATCATAGCTAATAACGCCGTGCGTATCACAACCGGTGCGTTCCGTTCCACACTAATCGAATGTCTGAACGTGCTTGCTAACGAGCTTCCTCTTCCGCTCCGGAGAGACAAACTCTCGCTACAGTACTATTTCAAGACGAGAAGGTGCATCAATAGCCCAGCACTCAGGGACGTCACCAACATTCTTGATAGACGCCTCTTTGCAGCTAAGTAGAACATATGCCCACTGTTTTCTCCACGCGTGGACAACTTACTGACCTCGCTGAACATCACGTCTCAAAGCAATCAAGCCTTCATTCTCTTATCGAATTCTTCTAATCAACACTCCAACGTGGATGCTAAACCCACCACTGGTCAACCTAGATTTGCAGACGTACCCCAAAACAACAACCCCAACCATCACATACCGACGAGAATTCTCACGACTACTCGATGAACAGTACTCTGAGCACCGCAATATATACACGGACTGCTCCAAAACATCGGACGGAGTGGGAGCTGCCGCCGTAGACGAAGGGACCTCGCGTTCGGCCACCCTACCCCAAGAGGCCCGGGTGTCTACCCAGCAAGAACAATTCATCTCCCTACATTACCGAGACTGGTTCCCAGTCATCAACTCGAGCATAACATCACGACGGAACGACTCCTGGCAACAGAGTGGACAAAAAATGCTCGTAGATAAACCATCCGTGGGAGAGTGCGACACCAGGTTTTCTAGTAGGGGAGACCAAGTATTTATTAACAGTCTTTGCACATGACACACGTGGATAACCCACAACCACCTAATGGACGTGAACATGGGACTGGACGCACCACCATGCCCCTGTTGCCACGAAGTGGCAATCACCGTGAAACACTCACTTATGGATTGTGATTCACTCTCAGCAGCCCGACGAGCCTTCTTGAGCCCCCCCCCCCCCCGTGCAACCTGCAACGCCTCCTCACATCGGCGGAACACCGGGTAAAAACTGATCACTTTCGGAAAGCACACGGGCTTATATGAAGCCGTGTGAAAGTAACGAAGTCGGGAGCATCTATGATCCCGAACTTGCTGTCCTCCCTGCATATTAATTGAGAATTTCAACTTTAACTTTGGCACGAAACTGTGCAGAATCAACGGATCGTCGTGCCCTTAGGGGGAGCACTGAATTACAGCACGTTGGAGCGCCGGTGGAGAACGGAGAGGGCTGCTACTTCTCCTCTATAAACCTGTGTCTGCGATGAACCCGCTCTGTATCTGCGTTAGGCCTACTGTGTCTGTGTTAGACCTTCATTGTTAAATGTTATTTCCTTCAACAAACTTTCTCTTTCTCGATCTATTAGAACAGAAGTCGTTCTACTTCAGAACTTACCTCCTTCTATTAAAAGGCAACCCAGTTTGGGCCAAAAGTCCTGTTGTTGTCTTCATACACTTGTAAACCTTGTATCTACGTTAAACCTGCTCTGTGTCAGCGTTGAACCTACTCAATATCTGCGTTAGACCTACTCTGTATCTGCGTTAGACCTACTCTGTATCTGCGTTAGACCTACTCTGTATCTGCGATAAACCTACTCTGTATCTGCGTTAAACTTACTCTGTATCTGCGTTAGACCTACTCTGTATCTGCGATAAACCTACTCTGTATCTGCGATAAACCTACTCTGTATCTGCGTTAAACTTACTCTGTATCTGCGTTAAACCTACTCTGTATCTGCGTTAAACCTATTCTGCACATAAGTTACATTTACTTTGTATCTGTTGAATTTACTTTGTATCTGCCAAACACCTACTCTGCATCTGCGTTGAACCCACGCGTATCTGCGTTGAACCTACTGTGTCTACGTTAAACCTGCTCTGAATCTACGTTGAGCATACTCCTAATCTACGCTGCACCTACTTTGCCATGCTTCAATTGCCCTATGGAGGAGTCTGCATTAACTTCGCGTTGGGACTCCGGCGGAAAACGGAAGCAACTACTTCTACTACTACAGCTGTCGGAAAAATATATCTGCTCGACAATAAACCCCTGATTCGATAATGGGTTATCCATCAACTTCAAAATGATTGGAGCCTGCAACTGCCAGAATACGGTTCAGGTGCTATGTTCAGGCACCAGATGAATGCAGCTGCCGCCTCAGTACCGCAGGCCGCCGCGCTGTAGCGTTAACCTTTAATACAGACGCCGGCCTGCCATAGGCGACTCTAACCCGCCATTATCACTTCTGATGAAGCCTGCGTGAGTCGCCGCCACCGCAGCCGCGGCGCTGCAATCGTTACTTCCTCTACCAACAATTGAGTTGGCAATGCAGTTTCTGTGGCGCCCGCGAGGAAGTGCTTTTGTTGCCATGGCCACCATGGGTGAAGCAGCTTTTGCCGACATCAAAAAGCTTCTCAATGCACCGTTACCTTTTTGTGAAGATCTCCGTAGCGATCGTCATCTTTTCTTGTGTGCATGTGAAGGTTCAAATTGAATTCTCAGTTCGGTGGTGTTTGTTGTTCTCCTCCACGGTAGCGGTAGCATAAGTCATTTAAAGAAAAACAACCTGCATGCAAATTTACCGCTCAACTTCATTTGATTACGTTGAAGAATGAAGTAATATACCTATGCTATTGCTTGTGTCTTTAAATATGTTTCCGGTTCAGTTCTGGAAGTGTAAGTCTAAGACAATCCTCGATCTGGCAATGCTGCGAATTCTGGCGTGGGCTCTTTCAAACGAGTCGGTGATCTCTCGGAACACGGAAACTGCTCAACTGTTGCCATCAAAGTGGACACTTTTGGAGGCGTTTCGTTTCGCCTTATGCATAAAGCGAAACTCCTCTGGAGTGCACAATCTGACTGCGATCATTGATAGTTTCTCATATGACGCAGACGTTGATCAAACCGTTACTGGATGGTTAATTTTTCTAATTTTCTTCTGAACTATTTTAAGCTTTATGATCGGAGCCCATTGCGAATTATTAGTTAGTATTGCGGTCGTGGTTATTTTTGCTGCAAGGGTGGTCACGGTTCTGACTGTGCTTTCGTGCCGAACAACTCCATCTTCACACTATCGAAATTTCAATATCTATGTCAATTTAAAGTGTTACTAAACTACGTGACATACATTGATCGAACAACCGCGCCATCATGTGCCAAAGTTGCGCACAGGATTCCAATATTCATACTAGCGTATCGTTTGCCATGGCGAGATGTTGATTCAGTGTTTAGTTAAACGTATCTTTGAGGTGCGATTTGTATATGCTAATGATTGTACCAACATATTGTCAAACGATCACAAATGTTCTCTTGTAACGAGAAGTTTGAATTGTTGGTCAAATTGCGCAGGAGCATGACTCGTTATAGTAGCATAGCCGCTGAACGTGTCTCTGGCTCGACAGACGCCGAAATGGGGCATAAGAAAATAAGTGTCTGCGACAAAGGCAACTTCTATTTCAATGCTGGCGAAAGATACTCTGAACCTTCGTAGTGCTAAATATAGTTCTACTTGATGGCTACGAACTTCAATGAAAGTATTGATTTCAATTTGTGAAATCTAAACTGCCCGATTTGTATTGACCCAGAGATGCCCGTCCAGCCACAATGCATAGCTACGATAATCTGTTTGTATCTGCGTTTAAACCCTCTTCGTTCCTGTACGCCCCAGCTTGCGTATACACCACAATTGACGTATTCAGTTCGTTAATTTAACCCTGATCAGGTCACTATTTCCGCACACGAAGTTTAGCGCCCCTACCTGAATCCATTAGGCCCTTGCCCCCCATGGGGGAGCGTGCGATGACTTGCGTTCAGACTCCGGTGGAAATGAGGCTCAAATCAAATGAGTGTATATCCACTTTATAATACGGATGAAAACAGTTTTCCGCCCTCTTTGATTAACTTTATTTTGCCTTGCTTTTTTAATCTTGCCTGAAAACAAACTCATGTTTTTTATTATTCATCTTCCCGATGTCGGGCTACATGCCGCTTTCTCTTCCGGGGCGGAAAAACTCGCTGCCGATTTATTTAAATCTAGCATAAATTTACTTAGAAAAACTTGGGTTTCCAAAATGGTGAGTCTTCCCAGTCGATGGGGGCACCCAACGCACCCAAGTACTCCAGTAGTACTTCGACTCTGAGCCGGCGCAAACCACAACCTATTGCGATAGACTTGGAAAGAGGAACATGTTCTTTTTACTAAGTTCAACGCAATTGATATCTGCTCCCTTGTGACGTGATGCGCGTGCACCTCGTGACGCTCACTACTGAGGCTAGCACGCTTCCGAGGAAAGCAGGCTGAATATACCAGCACGGAGGCCTCTGGCCTTGCTTGGCAGCACTCCGATGAGACAGGTTTCCTGGGAATGGCTACTATAAATGCGACATGATGTCGGTAAATTGGAAGACTTAATCAGTCTGTTCTAGCCTTGTAGTAGGTTTAATGGGCAGAAAATATAGGCATTTGACTGTGCTGTTCGTATCCAACATTCCGACGCTGCCTGCTAGATACACGCGCTTATAAGACCTTTTAAATTCCCCTTTTATGATTTCAGGTTGCGTTCTTTACCTGTTGACCTGTGTTGGATATATGTATATATTGTGATCTTAATTTGTTATGCAAATTCTCATGTTGAACATTATCAACATTGCTTTCCGTTACAGATTGAGTAGTTCGCTATTTAAGTGATCTGGAATTAGCTAGATTGACCGATCACGTCGGTGCTGTTGCTTCTGCAGTAGAATCTACCGAAGTTACTGACCATTCGATCAGACTATACCTCGCAGTCATCAGCCCTTCGCCAGTGACACAATCGCTCTCTGACCTATCCGTGAACCTCCTAGTCATCAATCGGTCCTCCTCTAGCGACCTTGCCTCTTGCGGACCTCTCAAACCGCTCGATGGGTACCGGACAGGGCGAGGGCAGCGCCCCTGATGGGCTGGTGCAGCTGTACGTCAAGGCGGGGGTGGATGGTGAGCGCATGGGCGCCTGCCCATTCTGCCAGAGGGTGTACATGGTCATGATGATCAAGGCTCAACACGGGCTGCTCAGGTTTGAGGTGAGGAAGGTGACGATAATACGATAGAATACTAACTACTTGGATTTGAGGTGAGGAAGTTGACGCTTGAACGGTAGAGTAGGAACTTCTCTGGTTTGAGGTGAGAATGGTGACAAAAATACTTTAGAGTACGAGCTATTCTGATTTGAAATGAAGCAACGACATCAAAGCTGAGAGAGGCTTGCTCAGATCTGAAGTTAACGGGGAGATTTATTGTTCTACTGTATCGTGGTGTTGCCGTTATTGTTCTAACTAGTGTCGTGGTGTTGCCATTATTGTTCTACCTAGTGTCGTGGTGTTGCCATTATTGTTCTACCTAGTGTCGTGGTGTTGACACTATTGTTCTACCAAGGGTCGTGGTGTTGACATTATTGTTCTACCGAGTGTCGTGGTGTTGACATTATTGTTCTACCGAGTGTCGTGGTGTTGACATTATTGTTCTACCGAG
>SDVV010037211.1:0-10864 GCA_016164225.1 Gammarus roeselii
TGCATAGATTGGTCTGGTAACGGCATACCATGCATAGATTGGTCAGGTAATGGCATACAAGGTATAGATTGGTCAGGTAACGGCATACCATGCATAGATTGGTCAGGTAACGGCATACCGTGCATAGATTGGTCTGGTAACGGCATACCATGTATAGATTGGTCAGGTAATGGCATACAAGGTATAGATTGGTCAGGTAACGGCATACCGTGCATAGATTGGTCTGGTAACGGCATACCATGCATAGATTGGTCAGGTAATGGCATACAAGGTATAGATTGGTCAGGTAACGGCATACCATGCATAGATTGGTCAGGTAACGGCATACCGTGCATAGATTGGTCAGGTAACGGCATACCATGCATAGATTGGTCAGGTAACGGCATACCAGGTATAGAATGGTCAGGTAACGGCATGCAATGCATAGATTGGTCTGGTAACGGCATAACAGGTATAGATTGGTCAGTTAACGGCTTGCAATGCATAGATTGGTCTAGTAACGGCATACCATGCATAGATTGGTCAGGTAACGGCAGACCAGGTATAGATTGGTCAGGTAGCGGAAAGTCTAACACATTGAATTACAAAAACAAGAAATATTCAAGATGGGCTGGAATATAAATGTTATTTCTGATTACTAATGCTGTGAAAGTTGAGAGTGTGTTAGAGAGATGTACTCAATGTATTGTCAAAAATACACGACTAAGAAACATGGTTGAATTGCAGTTATATTGCCGGTTATAACCTTTTGATTCGTAAATTATGCGCTTGTGCGTATCTGCAACAGGAAATATTGTCAAACGTAAAGCAGATACGACTAAGGCATCCACACTTTGAAGGCAACGCACCTAACTCGACGCAGGAGAGCATCAGCTCCATCTAGCAGTTTTTTATGGCCCTATACACACGTCCTTTGCTTTCTCAATGTACCTTCTCCTGCTATAAATCAAGAAGCAGTGGGGATCAAATATTTACTCTCCAGCAGCACCGCTCCCGCCGGTGAAGGAGGGAGGGGGGAGGAGGGACAGGAAGAACAATGGTTGTGGAGGGCAGGGAACATGATGAGCGGGAGGTTAGAGCAAGGCGAGAAGGAAGGCATGGAGAAAAACGACCGAGGGCCTTGGAAGAAACGGACTCTAAGTCAAGCGATATTTCCAGGAAAGGCTCGCTTATTCACTCTCATTGGGATAACGACTCCGATATTGTGAAACATCGAGTAAATAGAGCATCATGGCTGAATTACGCCACTATCATGATGTGGGTTTTGTTCAGGTTATGGAAATGCGCCCACCTGGGCTTAGTAAATGAAATATGAGAGGAGATTTCCGTAGACAGATTTGTTCAACATTTCAGAGTCCAGTACGGTCCTGGTAGAATTGGTTTATTTTTCCCTGCCCACAACATATTTTTCGTTTTAAATCAATATACTAAATATATTTTTTTATTGAATAGGAACGTCTAATTGCCGTTTATTGTCTCGCTTTGATAATTTAAATCGCGATAATACAACACTTGCTGCTCAGCCTTTAAACCAAACATACAAGAACATAACAATTCAACACTTTTTGTATCTACACTTAATACGGTTTTTATTTCATGATTCTACGTGACGGGAACCTGTCATTGGTATCTCGTCTATATGACGGGAACCTGCCATTGGTATCTCGTCTATATGACGGGAACCTGCCATTGGTATCTCGTCTACAGGACGGGAGCCTGCCATAGGTATCTCGTCTGCAGGACGGGAGCCTGCCATAGGTATCTCGTCTGCATGACGGGAACCTGCCATAGGGATCTCGCCTACATGACGGGAACCTGCCATTGGTGTCTCGTCTCCTATAGGCATTGACGCATTATATGCAGTGCTTGTGAGTCCTTTAGTCTTTAGTGAGTTGGGTACATGGATGGTTGATTCCTCGATTGGTGGGGCGATAAGACGAGTAACTTGAGGTGTAGTTAGTAGCAGACTGAGGAGTGTTGCAAGTAGGGTCCCTCCGGAATTAGTTTTAAGACCTGTAATTTTCTTGATGAATTATAGATGTTTTCGTCGCACTTTTTAACAGACCTAAACCTTTTCCCAAAAATACTACAAGCTCTGTTTCCACTAGTCGAAGAAGGATCATGTCTCTTTCAAGCAAGGTATTATTGAGAAGCAAAAATGCATTAATCGAACTATTGTAATTGTTTATTCTCGGTTTTGGTTTTCAGTCCCGGAAAATGCATAGGTGTGCGTTTTGAGGAGGTTACATTGACAGGGATATCGTGGGAGATGTTGCAGTATGTAAATTGAAAAGTAGTCATTATATATGGTTGAATCTCGAAGCCTTAGTTCGTGATGAAATTCTCTTTAAGATACTTATTCAGTCAGTAGTTTTTGTAAGGGCTTCGAGAACGGGAATGATATCCTGACGTCCACTGTTGACAGAAGCCATGAATTTATGGTGTCGCTCGCTAAATCTCACACTCGACCCATCATCGACTACTCTTTATGTGCGTGAAATAGGGAATTTATGAGTGATCCAAAAGAGGGGGAGGAGGAAAAGTGGTAGTTGAGGTGAATTAACTGAATGTGGAAAGCAGAGCTGAGGAGTTCCAGCAGACATTGAAGTAGGAAAATGACAGCGAGAGAGGGCAGGACCTGAGAAATGTTGAGTAAGAAGGGAAGACGTTCAGAGATGCGTTGCTAAAATGAACGAAAAATATGAGTTGTGTGCTCCGTGTGGGCGAGTGAATAAGGAAGAGCTGTTAATGGTGGAACGAAGAGGTCAAACTGGTCGTGCTGCAGAAGATACGGAGCCTTTGAGGAGTGGTTGCAAGCGTGGTCGGTGGTAACCTACGACAATATAGAAAGATGATAAAAGAGGTGTAGCGGGTGGTGAAGAGAGCCAAAAGGAACTATGGTGCCAAGTGGAGCAGACGGTTGCGGCAGAATTTTGAGGAAAACAAAAGCAGTTTCTGGAAAGTGGTGAAAATGTTGATAAAAGGGGAGACCGGAAAGGAGGTGTTGAAAGATGAGAGCAGCTGGCCGGTTGTTGTTGGGTCGTGGTGATGTACGAAAGAGGTGGGACGACTGTTTTGATGAGCTTTTAAATGTCGAGGATATCAGAGAGGCTAACATTGTTGCTGTGGGTGATGGTGCACGCATGCCGGTGTTGGGATGGAAATTTGTTATGATCAGTACCAAGGAAGAAGTGCGGGAGGCGGTAGAGGTGATAAAAACAGAGAAAGCTCCTTGGTTGGACGGCGTTGCCAGTGAGGTTACTGAACCTGTGTTTTGTGTCGGGCGTGGTGCCGATTAAGTGGCGAAGTGCTTGCATTGTTTCGCTGTGTAAGGGCAAATGATACTCGGCAGGTATCAGTTGGTTATGGGTTGTCAGTAAATTGTACGGGAGAGTACTAATCAAGAGGATTAGAGACAGTACGGATGGTGCAATTGGCGAGGAACAGTGTGGCTTTAGGAGTGGTAGAGGCTGTACTGATCAGATTGTTTCAGTGAGACAAGTCTGCAAGAAGTACCTTGCGAAGGGAGAGGATGTATTCTTGGCCTTTATGAAGGGAAACACTATTCATCTGTATAGAGTGGTCGGAAATCTGCTAGAAGCTGATCCGAGTTTCTATGTTGGAAGCAGAGCATGTGCCAGAGTGGGGATCCAGGTGAGTGCGTGGTTCAGAGTGAAAGTGAGACGGAGCCAAGGCTGTGTTATGTCTCGTGGCTGGTCAATTTTTCCATGGATGGAGTGGTCAGGGAGGAGAACGCGAGTGTATTGGGTCGTGGCATACAGCTGTTGAGAGCGAATGGGCGGAGTTGGCAATTGAGTCAGCTGTGGTTTGCGGATGATACGGCGCTGGTGGCAGATTCTGCAGAGATGTTGTGTAAACTAGTGTCATAGTGACGCTGAGAGACAGAATCAATAATAATAACGACGTTATTTGAATTCCAATTATTCAATGTCTTTCTAATTTTTAATAAATCCACATGTTGAACATATCTAACTAATAGTCTAGTGTTCGGCATTATGAAAGTTTTCTTGCTTGAGTATTTTTCATTCAAAATAGCATCATATGGATTTTAACTTTGGCGGTACCAATATTGACACGTTGACAAGTTAAAATGACATGATCGTCAACGTCTAGCCTCCCATAGCAGACTCCCCTCAAGAGGGTAGCTTGAGGCGGTCCGAAAACATAACGGCATGCATAATGAAAATTAAAGGGGCAGGTTTTGTAAGAGTTTAATCAATCAATATTGGAAATTCCCCGGCCCTTGGGGGAATTCTGGCTACGACCCTACACAGTGTTTGACTAAGCTTCATGGGACTGAACTCTTTGTCAGAGCCAAGAGCAGCGATGAACTTTGTTCGGTCCAGCAGACGCTTGTGCTGGAAAGGCTTTCTCCGCAAGAGTTCGTGCTCGAGAGGCCTGTTGCCTCGAGCTTCCGTTAGCGCAAGCCCTCGAGCGTCTTCTATTTCAGCAGCGGCGCCGACAAACGAAGCACGGAAGCCCCGACCATGTGTTAGTCTGGATACTCCTCCTGATACCGAGAACTCTCTAGATCTTTTTTAAAGCGAGCATTTTTTTTTGTTGGCTTCAAGAGAAGAGGTTCATTTGAGATCTTGGGAGCGTTGATAGCGGCGGGACGGATGAATGTGATCGGGAGTTAGCAGGAACGAATAAAGCCTCATACGAGACGATACGAGTGAAGTAAATATGATACTGACCACGACTGCAAACATGTTGGAGACTAATAGCTACCATATGCTCGTATCACAGATATTGACCGTAGTGTAAATATTCGCTCTCTCTTTTATCTCATTAATACTGTCAGAACATGTTAGAAAAAAGACGGCTCTGAAAAAGCCTTTGAAAAAATGTAGCTTGGTGCATAATTACGGAATGTATACATAATTTGAACCTAGACCGTGAAAGAGCATGTTCCAGATGCTGCAAGTCAATTTACGGGTGTAATAACACCGTAACCTGACTTCTCTGCGTTTATATACGGACACTTTTTCGATATTTTAATTATACCTCGTAGTCACACTCGCATAACTTTATAAGCTCACCATACACAATCTTGCTCGGAACTGGCGTGGGAGGCAGAAGTCTCTTTGGTTACGGCACCAATAGTAATCTAAACAAAAAATAATAATTAAACTCAGCTTAGGTCGCAAACTATAATATACTGGGTTGAAACTAAATCTAGCACTGATTGGATAACAACTCATTGTATAATTTGATAGAAATAAAAGATTATATAACAACGTTTATTCAGGGCTGTAAAGCTACGTGAATGTATTTTTTTTCATTATTGAATAGTGGATTGATGATTGATTATGGATTTAAAGAATTTAAATTTTATTTCGGTATAATGGTAAGTTGAAAAGCGACAGAAATTTCACAAAATACCGACACTATGTACCAGGTTTTGGCAGCGTGAGCTGTTCTGTAGGCAAATAGTTATTATTCACAGATCAGTAAGGGTAGTTTACAAATTCATTTTTACTTCCCAGTAATCAATAGATATTGTTCTAGGGCAATCTCTGCTCTCAATTGCTCAATATGTTAAGACAATAATAATGCCACATAGAACTATTGATGTTTCGAAAAGTAAACTAAATTAGTGAAGTCTACTGTCCTTAAAGTAATCATGATAATATTCTGTTTACACTGAACTTCAATATGGAGCCGAGAGTACAAAATGTCAACATGAGATTGTGAATAACATTCACTCAGGTATTGTTTGACACGCGATGGCCAATTATTCAAACTAATTACACAGGTATCACAGATACAGGCCCTAGGCCGAGTCGCCCAGCAAGGGGGGGGGGCGACATCAATGCTCACCTCACACTCCCCTCATAATACACTTATATGACTTAGCCCTTTTCTCGCCAGAGGGTCCGACCGAGAGACCCCTCAACACACCCTCTGGGTCATGAATGTGATCCGAGGTCAGTGTCAGCAGGAGGGCCCGACAGTTTACTCCTGCCTCGTCATGGTGACTGGGCTTCCCCCCCCCCCCACTCACTACCACCCCGTTTTTTCAACGAGATGTCATGAGCCGAAAAGCACATCAGGCAGCGTCAAAACTCTACTCACGCTTATTCATTGCCCACTATCTCGTTACCTCCACATTCAAGTCTAACCTTTCTAACGCCTGTTTCACACCATCCATTCACCCAAACTTCGGCCTACCTCTAGGCCTACGTTCATTTACCAGTCTCACTTGATTGGTAAATGATCAATCCTCACCATGTGCTTGAACCACCTCAGAACACGATAGTCTACTCTGTGTGTTAACATCATAGAATGTATGAGTAGCATAAGGAATATTTCGATGAGCCCATACAAAGATGTTGGTAATAAAACTTTCACACATGAACGAGATGAAAAAAAATATGATTTTATGAAACAGGAAAAAATCATGGTTTTAAAATGATACATAAGAATATAAAAGATGGCGCTAGTCTGGAGAGAGGAAGTGATCGGTCCATGCCTCCCAGAATTGAACAATATTGCAGAGCATCAAGGATCGAGGGCTCGCAGTCGTGTGTCAATAAGCACACGCCGAGGGCCGCAAGCATCCTGAAGGCGGCTTGTGCTTTAAGAATTTACCGAAGTTTCACAGGAATGCCTATCCCTATTGTTGAGGTACGAGGGTTATAGCCAAGCTCTCACCCCAGCAGCGCCGGCAACAATTCCTCCGTTAATAATTCCTCATTGCGGTGGTCAAACTTTGCCCAACAAGCAAGCACTTCAATTCTCAACAGCCCAGCGCTGACCCGCTGCTTGCCCTCCATTAAAAGTTTTAATTGGAACCTCCAGATCACAGCGTATCCAAGTGAGGAGATGAAGTACACTCTGTCCATTAAAATAATCTAGTTCCAATAAGGGGGGAATGAAGGTCTCTCAGTGATGTCCCAGCAAACAGCCTATGACGTTACGGCACACTTGTAACGTCGCGGCACACTGCTCTTGACGTTACGGCACACTCGTGATGTTGCGACACACTCGTGACGTCGCGGCACACTGCTCTTGACGTTACGGCACACTCGTGACGTTGCGGCACACTGCACGTGACGTTACGGCACACTCGTAACGTCGCGGCACACTACTCTTGACATTACGGCACACTCGTGCCGTTGCGGCACACTGTTCATGACGTTACGGCACACTCATGACGTTACGGCACACTCGTGACGTTACGGCACACTGTGACGTTACGGCACATTGTGACGTTACGGCACATTCGTGACGTTACGGCACACTCGTGACGTTACAGCACACTCGTGACGTTGCAGCACACTGCTCGTAACACTACGGCACACTCGTGACGTCACGGCACAGTCTTCGTGACGTCACGACACACTCGTGACGTCGCGGCACACTGCTCGTGACGTTACGGCACACTCGTGTCGTTACGGCACACTCGTGACGTTACGGCACACCAGTGACGTCGCGGCACACTGCTCGTGACGTTACGGCACACTCGTGATGTTGCGACACACTCGTGACGTCGCGGCACACTGCTCTTGACGTTACGGCACACTCGTGACGTTGCGGCACACTGCTCGTTACGTTACGGCACACTCGTGTCATTACGTCACACTCGTGACGTTACGGCACACTCGTGACGTCGCGGCACACTGCTCGTGACGTTACGGCACGCTCGTGACGTCGCGGCACACTGCTCGTGACGTTACGGCACACTCGTGTCGTTACGGCACACTCGTGACGTTACGACACACTCGTGATGTCGCGGCACACTGCTCGTGACGTTACGGCACACTCGTGACGTCGCGCGCACACTGCCCGTGACGTTACGGCACACTCGTGACGTCGCGGCACATTGCTCGTGACGTTACGTCACACTCATGACATCGCGGCACACTGCTCGTGACGTTACGGCACACTCGTGATGTCGCGGCACATTGCTCGTGACGTTACGTCACACTCGTGACATCGCGGCACATTGTTCATGAAGTCACGCATTCAAATGTGTTGACATTATTATTATGATTGTTCGAACTTTATCGACGATTTGTCACCACTGGAGAATTGGGGCAAAGTTTTGTTCAATTTTAGATGAACAAATTCCCTTTTAAGGGGAATTGATGCCCGTGCGAGTGGCGTCATCTTCAATACTGGTCGAAGGACTCTGTTCCAGATCAGGGCAATTTCTGCGCTGACCTGCCTCCTTCCTCAGACCGAAAAACATTTATCAAAGCCAGTTTTACACCCCATCACACGATGGTTTCCGCTGCAGTTGTTGCTTCCCTAGGAGGAGAGATGCTGGCTCTTGATTTTATGCAATTCACGCAGCGGCTCGAGTGTCGCCACCTGGCGGAAAGATGAGCGAGCAAGTGGCCACTCTTGCAAAGGGAACAGACACGCTCGAGGCGCTCCAATACTTGGACGGAGCTGTGCTTGCTTTATTGTTTGCATAGAACCACTTTGAAACAGTCTTCAGGGGGCCAATTGTCTTCAAACGACACTGCTCGTTTGAAGACAATTGGCCCACTGAAGACTGTCGTGGGGTGCGGGGTATCCCTGCACTGTCATCGGAAGTGCTATGAATGACGTTAGGTTCTGACCATTACTTCTCAGCATCATTTCGAGATACATATTGAAGGCCTCGAAATACGCGGAAAAATCTGTGCTCGATACAGAAACAAAATGTCAGAGGTACAGTAGCGAAAGAAAATTCGTTTATGGTTAGTTTATTATCCAGAAGACATATACGACTTTTCCCACGTGGAATTTATCTGCTTATACAAATTTGTTACGTTATTATATCTGGACGAAACTTCTTAATGGATGAAATCAATTTCATTTCGATGAGTTCAAATATCGAGCGGAACACGACAAATCAAGATTTCACCTAATCTTCAATCTTAAAAGAATTTTCTTTCACTATTGTGCAGTAGAAAGGAAATTCGTTTATGATTAAAGGTTAAATGAAAACTTCATTGATAAATTTCCGCTCGACATTTGAGCTCATTGGAAATTTAATTGATATTATCCATAGAGAATGGTTATCCAGATATAATACCGTAAGAAATTTTCATATCATGTTAAATTCTACGTGGAAGAAGTCTAGTTTGTTTTTTCGGTTATAGACTAACCATACTGTACATCAATGGGTTCCTCTACCTAAACTCTCGCCGAGCTCAAATAAAAAATTGTTGAGCTTTCCTGCCTGAAAAATATCGGATAGAACATTTTGATGCGACTGCGCTGGTTAATGGAAGGGCTGAACAACAAATCCTTTTAGTAAAAGTAGAGGCTTTTAAAATTTATTCCTGGAATTGACGTAAAATATCAAGTAGTTTAATCTTTAATGGAAGTTGATGAAAAGCCTCGCAATTGCAGGTGAAGTTGACTTTACATTGACGTGCTTCCAATGAGCAACGTTGCTGCACCGTGCAGCACCGTTGCTGCACAGATAGGCATCACTCCAGTCCTCTCCCCTGCACTGATGAGCATCACTCCAGTCCTCTCGCCTGCCTTGATGAGCACCACACCAGTCCTCTCCCCTGCACTGATAAGCATCACTCCACTCCACTCCTCTGCACTGATGAGCATCACTCCACTCCCCTCCTCTGCACTGATGAGCATCACTCCACTCCCCTCCTCTGCACTGATGAGCATCACTCCAGTCCTTTCCCCTGCACTGATAAGCATCACTCCACTCATACAAGTTAAGCAAGATGATTTTACTTAACAACCACCTAGCAACTTTCTGCAAAGCTCAGAATATCTCTTTCTCGGATCATTGGGATACGATGATCGACCCAAAGTACTATAACTCTAATAGAATCACCAACAAGGCTCGCATTAACAAGTATGGACTTGATACCATCGAAAACATCCTCAAAAATATCGGCGCTGGACTTGTCAACGAGAATAAGTCAAAAAACGAAAACGATATCATACCAACAACCCCGCCAGCAGTGCCCGACGAAACGACACAGCGACCCCCGCCCGTTTCAACACGAGATACACAACAAATACAAGTGCCCATCAAAACACCTCCACAGGTCCTCGAAAAAAAGTTCCTGCTATCAATCCAGCCTGAATTAGAGGCAGTAGTCGCAGCTTCGCAAGTACAACTTACGAAAACGAAAGTCTTGGCTCCGACACAAGACCTCAGAGTAGAAGCAAAATAAGTCAAGCAAATCAAGTCAATGTGACTAACGGTACTCTCAAATGTTACTACGTGAACGCTAGAAGTCTCGGAGACAAAATCGAAGAACTAGGTATCCTTGCAATGAATGAAAGTATTGACATAATAGCAATCACAGAATCGTGAATGAAATTGAGCACCAAACATTATTCAGACGAATTTACTCTTCCCGGTTACTCACTATTTCACAAAGACAGACAAGGCCGAGAGGGCGGAGGAGTGCTGTTCCTCGTGAAAAACACTTTGCAAATATTAGAAGTCACCATTCCAAACAACAGGCACGACATCGTAGCAATCCAAGTAATCGGTAAACACATAAAATGTCAAATCACTCTCGTCTATCGCCCCCCTAAAAGCAAGGTTGCAGATGATATCGATCTTTACAACACCCTCGTCGATGTTGTCACAACACAACACAGTATTGTGCTTGGCGACTTCAATATCCCCGACATTGATTGGGAAACAGACGAATGTACTGCCACCGGCCAACGTCTGATTGATTTTGCAGACGATAAGTTCATGACCCATATGGTGAAGACACCCACAAGAGGTAGCAACATTCTTGATCTCCTATTTAGTTCATGCGACTCTCATGTCACGAACGTCGAAGTAGGCAAACCGCTCGGAACTAGTGACCACAACTGTATCCGTTTTTTGATAGAGCTCGAGTTGAAAACA
>SDVV010037212.1:0-10864 GCA_016164225.1 Gammarus roeselii
AAATATATTTATCTTCATTTATATATATTTATTTCAATATACTGGTCTCCATTATCAATTCCGGCGGTCAACGTAAAAAATATCAATGTTATTGAGGCGGCTTGTACTTATTACGAATTAATGCCTCAATATGATCCGGTATTAACAGAAGCGAATGTCTATCTAAAACTGTTTATGTCAAAACAAAAGCAGTTAAACATTGCTGAAAATATTTAATTTCCGAAAAAGGTCAAGGCCCGTGGCCGACCTTGCAAAGCGCGTGTTATGAAAAACAATGCGAATGAAATATCATATGAATTTTCGCTCATATTGAATAAACTGATAGAACGTATAAGCAACGGTAACCAGTTCGTGATAACATATTATAAATAAACAATATATACATTTTTTTTATTAGTTAAACATTTAGTAATAGGAATCCAACGATGACGAACATGCACCCAATGAAGCAGTCTAACATGGTGGCCACAGTCAAGTGCGTGCGCATACATCGGAAACACGTCGACCTTATACAACGTTAATATTTTAGTTTGATACATGTGAAACATTTACCCCTGCACCTTTCTCAATATCCGATCGTGAAGATTTAATAGCGAACGGTATGTATTTTGAACGTCTCCTACATAAGCTGACATTCTGATGCAACGGTACAACAAAAATCCGATAATGTAGATATTTTAGGGCATGCAAAACAATAATATCACGTATCCATTTACCTGATTTGTTTGCAGCATTACTATTTGTAAGTGGTCCGAGCACAAAGCAAGCTCTTGCATAACTGTTAAAGGTATTCTTTAAGAAACAAAGGCTAGCGAACATGTCGCCGGTTTGGCCCGAAATCCCTCCGCTATATCCTGCAGGAAAATGTGTAAATTGAGCACAGAAATGGAAGCACGCATAAACATAGAAATACATTACCATTCGTATAACACGCGAAAGCGAGACTATTGCTTCCACAATATTTATTTGCAAAGGGAATTATCTTGTTTTGAAACTATGCCATTTACACGTAGGATACACGACCCAGTTTAGAAAAAATGAAGTTGAAGCTTGTTTGTGAACCAATCTGGTATTCAAATATGAATCGTTTGGTTCAAAATCTCGTTGGTTCAAAATTTCGTGTTATCCACATACAGTAAATAAAAAATGAAATCATCGTAGTCATTTCACATTTATTTTCAACAATGGAGATGGTTTATTTTGGACGTGTCTGCCATTTTATTGTTTACGTAACCTATGAATGTATTCAAGGAAGAACACGTGTATCTGGAATCTAAACAACAACTACAGAGACCGTAACAGAGTAGTGCAATTATAGAATTTGCATTGAATACGAAAGAAAAGTCACACTATTGCTTTGCCGACTCGTTCAAAAATGCTAAATTGTTGCTACTGGTGGAAAATCGATTGACTTTAGTAATCAAATTTTACTATTATAAGGGATTAAACATTTATTCATTTTAATGACTAGTGGAATTTCTTTCCAAAATGTCACCAAACACATACGGTGTGTACCAAGTCTTCGACAGCGTGAGCTATTCTGAAGACAACATTTGCTGCTTACATATACTTCATATTTACTTATAAAAGTAATGATAGTGAAAAAAATTACATTTACTTGGATATTCTTGTAGGACACTTTCAATTCTCCCTGATTCAATTAGTCATGAACAAATAAAAAGTTACATTGAACTATAGACTTCTAGATAAATGAGTAAAATTTGTCAGTTCAACGAACATGCAAGTAATCATGACAATAAACTCTTCTCACTGACCTCTAACGGAGAAACTAACTGTTGAAAATTATCAAAATGCGATTGTATGTATCACGTAGCTACTCGGAACGTGTTTGGCCCATGAATCGCAAATTTTGAAACGAACTACATGGATGACATACACGATTACGCATGCGCCTCCCTCCAAAAACATCTGTGAGCTACTTAAAAGGACGGGGATTTGAATCTGTTCCTATATGTACAATTTAACTGAAAATGTGTGTATATGAAGGAAGAAAAAATTCGGACAGGATATCCTTCTGTTGAATAACAAATGGTTGGGATGACAAATTTCCACAGGAAGTATGATAGTGATCATGAATTTCTGCAAGTAGAAGTTGAAATACGTATAATTTTAGTTAACTATTCCAGGTACCTGAACTCCAACTCGCTTTCAGATCTGTAGCAATCCAATCCAACATTTTAATATCTCTGTACTGAAAAAGATTGGGATTTGTTGATGAGATACGATGAATCGTAAATCCGGTTTGTTGCGAATATCAAACAAAGGGCTTCATTCTACGCAACAATCGTTAAAAATGTACGTTAAATGATCCAAAGTTTTGTTAAAAAAAAACTCAGCGGAATAAATGATGTGGCAAAATGGGATAATATTCTACTGACAAATAAGAGGCAATGTGTGGTCTCATCTGCTAGTAAGTGATGGTGGTCTATTGACACTTTCCTGACTAAGAATGATGTGTATCTGGTTTGTTTTATAGGTAGTAGCAAACACGTGTATACAGGCAGAAGAGGATGAAAAAGGCTGTAGTACAAAACCATCTATGCAGAGCGTATTAGACCATTTCTATTTTTTGACAAGATTCCACACGATATGGAAAATTTCCCAGAAAAAAAAACGTCATCTATCAAGTTAAGTCTCCCATCTTCTACTACACCGATAAACTTATTTTTTTGCTGCATTTACATTTGATTGACCCATCAGTTAGACCTGTGTGTAAGGAATTGGAATATTCCTTCCAGAAAATGTCACAACCTGCGTCCTGTCGACAACGGATAAATTCAAACTCCCTAGTTGATATCCATTAAAATTGCCCCCATTTTGGATTTGTCGTTCATAATTTCTTGGCACAGAAAGTCTCGGGTCTGAGAAGAGATGCCTTTTTCCGACGTCATCTGCTAGAGCAAAATGTGCAATAATTTGTAGGGTACAAATAGCGAGCTGGGGTTCTGGAGTGGAGGCAGGAGTGCGAGAGAAAGAATTGGGGAGAGGGGCAATTATGAGCAATGTTGGAGAAGAGTGATGCAGACAAGGGAAGTAAGCGACAGAAAATGGGTGAGGTGGTTTTTAGGGACCTTGGTAAAGGCAGTTATAGTTACGGACGATGAGAGTAAAAGCGAGGCTATCTATGTTGAGGAAGTTAGCCTCCCTAATTGGCAGCAATGTGACTGGTAAGGTGAGGGAGCAAGATGTCTTACTTGTTTACAAGTGTTTACAAGTGTAGGAAGACAACAACAGGCCTATTGGCCCAAACTATTTTGCCTTTTGATAGCAAGAGGGTAGAACTTCTATGAGGCCATTTTTATCTAAAACTAGGTTGCCTTTTGATAGCAAGAGGATTAGTTCTGAAGTAGAACGTCTAAAAGAGCTTCGTGTGTCATTTCTGTTTTTTCATAACAACAGGAAAGGGATCGGCTTAGCTATTTATCGGCGATTTATGTTGAACTTATCGAGCTGCGACTTAAACGTTTCGATTGTATTGCTGTTTACAACCTCCGCTGGAAGTTTGTTTCCTTCTTCGACAACTCTATACGTGGAGAAATTGCGCGTGATGTCGAGTGAGAAACGTTTCCAACGATTCGGTATTCATTGTTCCTAGTTACTCTGTTTGTATAAAGAGTGAAAAGGCTCGCTCGGTCGACGTTTTCCTTACCCATCATAATCTTCCACACTTTATAATGTCGCCTATGACTCGACGTTTCTCTAGCGAATAAAGATTGAGTTCACGAAGCCTGTCTCCGTATAATTTATTCCGCAGCGAGGTGATGAGTTTGATAGCTCTACGTTGAACCTTCTCAAGTTTAATAACGTCTTTTCTAAGGAATGGAGACCAGAATAGAACGGCATACTCGAGATGCGGTCTAAAAATGCATTAAATAACTTGAGCATACTGTGTTGGTTTTTGTACGAGATAGCGCGGGATATCATACCTATCATTTTGTTGCCTTTCTTGGCAGCATAGTTACATTGCTTGCTGCTTTTTGAGTCGTTACTAATTATGACACCTAAATCTCTCTCTTTGGTGACGGAAATGAGTTTATTTCCAGACATTGAATATTCGGGTTTGGGGTTATGAGGACCTATGTGCATAGCTATGCATTTGTCTACATTAAATTTAATTTGCCACTTTTATGACTTGACAACAGTTTTGTTCAAGTCTAGTTGGATCTGCTGACACTCTAGTTCAGTTTGCACTTTTCCTCCGATCTCAGTATCGTTTGCAAACTTGCTAATGTTTGAGAGTACTCTGCTAACGAGATCGTTAATGAATATTATAAAAAGAACTGGCCCTAACACGGATCCTTGAGGCGCGTTGCTTGTAACATTACCCCAGGGGGAGGAAGCTCCGCTAAGTACAACTTGCTGCCGTCTGTCCGTAAGCCAGCATTTTATCCAGTTGTTAAGCTCGCCCGCCTCGAATATTGATGCTGGCTGTGCAATTTACTAATTAAGCGTTTTTGGGTGACTTTATCAAAGGCCATTTGAAAGTCAAAGTAAATGATATAGATTGGAGATTTGGTGTGGTGGATTTCGATTATGTTTCTGAAAAAGAGTAGCAGATTCGTAAGACAGGAACGGTTGTGTCTAAAGTCATGCAGGGAGTCGCCAACCAATTTGTTTGATTCTAGGAATTCTGTAATTTTATCCGTTATCAAACTTCCCATCAACTTGCCAATGACAGAGGTAAGACTAATCGGACGGTAGTTGCCAGGGCAATTTTTGTCCACTCTTTCAAAAATTGGGGTAACACTGGCCTCTTTCCATTTAGAGGGGCAGGTGCCATTTGGTTTGGACCAGGAGATTTTATGACTTTCAATTTATCTACATATTATATAACTTCGGCTGGGGAAAAGTTCACTGTGGTGAGGGGTTCAATTCGTTTTACCGCTATGATATCCTCAGGATTAGTAGTATCCTGATTCTCTAACGTAAATACAAAACAAGAGTATTCATTCAGTAGAAAACTTATTATGGTGCCGTCCGTTTCTAGCTCACCAACATCGTTCTCGAGAGGACCTATTCCAGATTTTGTTTTTTTTTGCTAAAAATATAACTAAAAAATTGTTTCGGATTAGTTTGGGCATTGGCAGCAATTTCATTTTCATAATCTTCCTTCTTTCGTTTCAGGACCCACTATAGATCTCGTCTGCTAATTTTGTATTATTTTTTTTGCTGCGTCGTTATGTGGATTTCTCTGCTTCATCGAATGCATTGCTTTATTTCGTGAATGGAGTCGCTGCAATTCTTCTTTCCAGTACTTGGGCTGATAGACTGCTGTTCGCCTGATTTGCGCGGGACAAGCTCACGTTCGATATTTCTAAGTGCAGTCAAGAAATAGTTGATCGATTGATTGACATCCTGTCCGAGGGCTATATTTGCTGGCTCATTGACTCTCTTAAGTCATCAAAATTATCTAATTTGAAGCTAGTGACTTTTTCGCAGTTTGTTGATGTTTTCAACTCGAGCTCTATTAAAAAACGGATACAGTTGTGGTCACTAGTCCCGAATAGTTCGCCTTCTTCGACGTTCGTGACATGGGAGTTGATTGCACTAAATAGGAGATCAAGTATGTTGCTACCTCCTCTGGGTGTCTTCACCATTTGGGTCATGAACTTATCGTCTGCAAAATCAATCAGACGTTGGCCGGTGGCATTGCATCCGTCTGATTCTCAAGCAATGTCGGGGATATTGAAGTCGCCAAGCACAATACTGTGTTGTGTTGTGACAACATCGACGAGGGTGCTGTAACGATCGATATATTCTGCAACCTTGCTTTTAGGAGGGCGATAGACGATAGTGATTTGACATTATATATGTTTACCGACTACTTGGATTGATACTATGTAGTGCCTGTTGTTAGGAATGGTTACTTCTAAATGTTGCTGACTGTTTTTCGTGAGAAGCAGCACTCCTCCGCTCTATCGGCCTTGCCTATCTTTGTGAAATAGTGAGTAACCGGGAAAAGTAAATTCGCCGAAATAATGCTTGGTGCTCAATTTCATCCACGATTCTGTGATTGCTATTATGTCGATACTTTCATTCAATGCAAGGTTACCTAATTCTTCGATTTTGTCTGTGAAACTTCTGAGAGTAACATTTGTGAGTACCGTTAGTCACATTAAATTGATTTGCTTGACTCATTTTGCTTCTACTCTGAGGTCGTGTGTCGGAGCCAAGACTTTCGTTTTCGTTTACACGGGTTATACTAGCGGAGCAGTGACTACTGCCTCTAACTCGGACTGGATTGATGACATAATTTTTTTTTCTAGGTCCTGTGGTAGGGTTTCGGTAGGCACTTGTATTTGTTGTGTATATCGTGTTGAAACGGGCGGGGGTCGTTGTTGGGCACTGCTGTAGGAGTTAATGGTTTGATATCATTTAGGTTTTTTTGACTTATTTTCGTCGACAAGTCCAGCGCCGATGTTTTTAAAGCTGTTTTCGATGGTATCAAGTCCATGCGTGTCAATGCGAGCCTCGATGGTGATTATATTAAAGTTATAGTACTTTGGGTCGATCATCGTATCCCAATGATCCGAGAAAGAGATTTTCTGGGCTTTGCAGAAAGTTGCTAGGCTTGTGTCGGAGTAAAATCATCTTGCTTAACTTGTATCTACTTTGGTTTGGAAGGGGCAGGATGCCAGTGACATGGAAGTTCGCATGTGAATGTTTGATGTTGTTTAGCATGGCTTCATACCTTTCCCACGTCGATTCCGTCTGCGACACGTCTTTAGCTCCAACTTGTATTAGAATTTGCTTAGATGAACGTATCCTTTCCTTTGCGATTATGCCTTCGACCTCGTCAATTTTCACACCAGCTTTAACTAGTTTTTTCATTTGAATTCTCCTTTTTTGCTGATTTGAATTGAAGGAGGAGACATTGTAATCCCCAATCACAACAATTTCCTCTGTATTCTGAGAGTCCATTTCATCGGGCAGTACATCGAATCGGTTACGTGTATTAGGTCAAAAGTGGTGAGATTGTGGTCCAACCGTGTGTTGCATTGTCGCAGCGTGACTGCCTCCTAATTACTACAGTTGTGTACAGTGCTTCGCTATCTTTGACTTAGATTTCTATCGGTTTAATACGATCGTTTGTCTCAGCGTCTAGAGCTAAAACCTTCTTGGCAAATTCAGAGTCTAAATGCACTTGGAGTTTTTTCACTTGATTTTTTGTGGCCTCGACAGTTTCTTTGACTGCAGCTAATTCGCTGCTTATCAGATCTTTAAATTCGTGAAATTGTTTCAGCACATTTTCCAATTTTAATTCAACAGCTAGCAATCGGGTACCCGTGTCGACTGTCTCTGTCATGGATAAGCTATTGGATGAGACTGTCGTTGTTTTGGATAAGCCATCAGAGGCGTGACTGATTTGTGCTCTCAGTTGTTTGGTTTCCTCTGCCACTTGACAAAATTTACAGCGCAATGTCTTGCATTTCCCATTTGAGGGACTGCTACGCAAAGTTCTGGCACATCCAGAAGAACTTTGACAATCCGTTAGTTTGGGAGCGTATGAGGTGTGGCAGATGCCACATTCTAGATTAGCCTGAACCATCTTGGGCTGTTATAGAATTTACCGGTTGGAAAATGGACCGTTAGCTTGAGTTCAATTTATGCGATTTCTTGTAGACAGCATATATGAATGCCATACTATAATCAGATGCTGGATGTGACGATTATGTCGACGATTCAAAAATGGAACTACACGGGAATAATACAAATGAGAGCCGGATGCGCGTATCGTCGGATGCGCGTTAGCGCAAGGTTACATCCTATTGCGAGATTTGGGTTGAATGCGAAGCTAAACGAACTCGTAGCTGCTTCCATCTGGTTCTCAATAAAGCAATGATATAATGATTCTTGGCACCAACCTTGTACCAGACATGACCGGCAGAGTATCAGAAGATGACAAAAAATTGATTACAATTCAGTAAGTGGGGTATTATGAAATCGTAGCACGATTCTAAGCTGCAGGACGTAAAGTGGTAATATAATGACACTACCTGATACAAGATACTTGGGGTTTTGTTACAGAGAACCGGCCACATTTGACAATATTGAAAATCGTAAGACCAGTAACATCTTAGAATACGGTTTAGGTGTCGGGGACGATCGGCTCTGACAACGGTTGTAGGGGTGTGGGGTAGGAAGGAGAGGCGTGAGGGCGCCCTTAGAGAGAGAATAGCTTACACAGTTGCTCCTACTTTTCAAGTCACAGAAGTTTCCACTTGATTATGATTGACGAAAAAGTAAATTAGACAAATAATTTTGTGTAACCTATTCCTACTTGTATATTATAATGGAACTGGAGTAATAACAGATACGCAAATTCTACATATTCTTGTTGTTGAACTTTGGCAGTATTGCTTCCGTTCATGGATTTGATTTTTATTTGAATTGATTTGGTTTGATTTGATTTGATAATCGTCGGATGCGCGTTGGTGCAAGTTTCTTCTTTTTGCAAGGTAGATTTCAGGGTGTTGAGTTCATTTGAGATATTTTTCGGTACAAATTCCCCAATAAGTAAACTGACTACATAACACGGACATAATCTTTCTTGATCAAATGGTGGCTGCTTGGTTTATGGTTTTAGATTTTAGTGCAATGATACTGCTCATTCCAAATTCCCTCGAATTTTGTTACTGCAAACCGGTTTCATTTAGAAATGCTGATTTTTTGAATACCAATAACACATTAGAATACTGATAAAGACAGGCAGGTACACACGCACCGCTAAAATAAAAGGTAAACGAACCAGAGCTGCATCCTAACAGTGTGTCATTCTAACAGAAACATCCTAAAAGTGCGGAAATACGTTCTAAATATAGTTGTGCAATGACAACAACCAGTTGCATCTGAAGTGTTACAAGTCAGTATACTAATAAATAACTGCTAAGGAACAGACAGGTAGTATGAAAACAGCTATAATAAAAATATAAATATAAATCAAACCAATAGATCATACATTATTACACTTGCTTTACAGTGTTGAAATAGGTTATCAAGACCTAACTATGCAATGACGGCTGTTGTAACCATGCATCGACGGCTATTTTGTTGACGCGATGTCCCGCAGCAGCGGTACGATGTCCGTTAACAGCGGTAGAGGTCCCGTAGCAGCGGTACGATGTCTCGAGTCAAGTCGAGGAGTCCCGTAGCTGCGGTACGATGTTCAGAGGGAGGGCAAAGGACGCTGCTCACATGGTGCAAGACAGGGCGAGATTAACAGAAGTGTCTGTCCCATTAGGCTGGCGACACGATAAACAGAAGTGTCTGTATCCTTCGGCTGGCACGATAAACATAAGTGTCTGTATCCTTGGGCTGGCAACACGGTTCACAGAAGTGTCTGTATCCTTGGGCTGACAACGCGAAAAACGGAAGTGTCTGTATCTTTGGGCTAGTAACACGATTAACAGAAGTGTCTGTATCCTTGGGCTGGCAACACTATAAACCAAGTGATTGTTGGCCGCACTGAAGCTGGTGGAGAGTGAATCTAGTGAGGAAGTGTCACCTTCTATTTATACAACATGTTAGAGTGACAGAAATGGGTCTAGGGAGAAAAGCCAGCGTCCTTGGTTTTCAGCAGGGAGAGCGGTAGATTGTGAGGCTTGTGATGCAGTTCGCTCTCTTTGTTGTCAGTAATGAGAGTGAGGCTGGGGAGGTGGAGTCAACCTCCATGGATGGTAGCAGTTATAGAGTGGAGGTAGAGTGGGCTATTGAGGGGCTGTTAGCCTCCCTGGATGGCAGCACAAGCCAGCAGGGGTGGACAGGCGAACGCGGGGCTTGAGATAATTTGTAGTCTTAAAGAGCCATCCGATGACAGGTATAGGACGACACCGTCAAATGTTGTTGACAGGGATTGCCAGGGTCTGAACGAACGAAGAAACTCCAGCCCTCTGCGTCATACACACTCAAAAAAAGTGTTTTGTATGTATATAGATATTTTTTTATTTGATGTCCCGTAAAAATGGACTCATTATAATGATGAGTAAAATAAACAAACAGTTAAGCTATTTCGCAATCAATTCTATAATCCCTTTGATCGTGTTTGATCTGAAAAGTCGGAATTTAAAAACAAGTCCTACACTCAAAATGTTGTATCTTTCCATTTCGAATCTGTGATGTCGTGTAAGAATCGAATCTTTTCGAAACTAAATGTTTTCTTTCACGCAGCAGTAAATGGATCCTATATTTTGTACAAGATCAAAGTCATTTATGTAGCGCACCAAAGAGGAAATGTATCAATAGAACAGCGGTTTATCGTATTGTGGACACATGATGAAATTTTTCCGGGGACTGTCTTTACAATAATTTCGGGGGTTCAAGTTGTTTGTTTGACTAATTTAGTCTTTGCCCACATTTTCTGACATATATTTGACGATCGAACAATATCATATTGATTTATAACAATACCATCAGAACAATACCTTTAGAGTCTGGATCATCGCCAACTCCTACTATTTCGGCAGATACAATACAAAAAGCATTGCCAGACACGATATTGGGAAGTGGAATTTAAGCAATGATGAAGGATCTCGCTATGATTTAACACTTCGATGGAGACGCGACAAACGCCGTCACATCACTTCGATGGACGAACGCCGTCACATCACTTCGATGGACGAACGCCGTCACATCACTTAGATGGACGAACGCTGTCACATCACTTCGATGGACGAACGCTGTCACATCACTTCGATGGAGACACGACAAACGCCGTCACATCACTTCGATGGACGAACGCTGTCACATCACTTCGATGGACGAACGCTGTCACATCACTTAGATGGACGAACGCCGTCACATCACTTCGATGGACGAACGCCGTCACATCACTTAGATGGACGAA
>SDVV010037213.1:0-10864 GCA_016164225.1 Gammarus roeselii
ATCGAGGGTAAGGATAGGAGCTAATCGAGGGTAAGGATAGGAGCTAATCGAGGGTAAGGATAGGAGCTAATCGAGGGTAAGGATAGGAGCTAATCGAGGGTAAGGATAGGAGCTAATAGAGGGTAAGGATAGGAGCTAATCGAGGGTAAGGATAGGAGCTAAGCGAGGGTAAGGATAGGAGCTAATCGAGGGTAAGAATAGGAGCTAATCGAGGGTAAGGATAGGAGCTAATTGAGGGTAAGGATAGGAGCTAATCGAGGATAAGGATAGGAGCTAATCGAGGATAAGGATAGGAGCTAATTGAGGGTAAGGATAGGAGCTAATCGAATAAAAGGATAGGAGCTAATCGAGGGTAAGGGTAGCTGCTAATCGAGGGTTAGGATAGGAGCTAATTGAAGGTAAGGGTAGCTGCTAATCGAAGGTAAGATAGAAGTTAATCGAGGGCAAGGATAGGAGCTAGTCGAGGGTAAGGATAGGAGCTAATCGAGGGTAAGGATAGGAGCTGATCGAGGGTAAGGATAGGAGCTAATCAAGGGTAAGGATAGGAGCTAATCAAGGGTACGGATAGGGGCCCCGTCGGTCGTCGAACGTCAAGAAAGAGAACAGTCGACCTACTTCAAATTGATCCGGAAAAGCTAATTTCGCTGTGTCAACAATGTATCAAATGTCTTCGGATTGCAGTTAAACTGTGTAACTCTCCCCTCTAATAAACCGATAATCCATTATAATGTTCTAATTATTTCACTAATGCAGAGTACAGAAAATTCCAACAGGAATCAGCTATTGAATTTCACAGGATATCCTAAATTAGGATCCCCCACACTGATATACAATTCAGATACAGACGCAATGACGAATTCACACAAGGGGTAGACCGACGGAAAGGTGCATCCACCACACTCCTTTCATGACGCGCTCATTATTATTATTATTTGCTTCCATGTTCCACCGGAGTCCCAACGCGAAGTTAATGCAGACTCCCCCGTAGGGCGGTATGACGCGCTCATATCAAGACTTGGCCCTTAAACGCTGAAGGAGTCCGGTGGGGACCCCGCTACACACAGTGCCAGGAGTGAGCTCGGTCAGAGTGCAGTGTCAGCAGCAGGGCCAGACTGCTTTCACCGATTTAATTCCTAATTAATCATAATTATCGGCCCTCCCCACTTGCTTCAATCACGTTTCGTAACGAGACCAGGGAGAGCAAGCGCATCAGGGCCGCGTCAAAGCACATGCATTTGCCACCATTTACTACTCGCGTTTACCCATTGCACACTGTCTCGCACCCTTCACACAATTCATCCACCAAAACTACGGTCAACCTTTAGGCCTTCGTCCATTCGCCTCTGCTTTAATCACCCTTTCCACTCTTCTATCATCCATCCAAACAATGCATCCGCTCAGTCTTTCTCCACATATTCCATTGGCATAATCTTTCCTCAAAATCTCATTACATGAATACACTCTTCCATCTCCCTGTCCACTCTTTCCATGTCTAGATTGAAATACCAGAGAAACCGCGCATACTAATCACAGTCTAACTTCCACTTGGAACCAAGCTCTCACCATACATCCTACCCTGGAACACGCTCGGCTGCCAATATGGACTCCCAACGGATTTTTTGACCTCTCCATTCAAACTAATCACTCTTCATAACGCCTCCTATTCGACCCAACCGTGGGCCTTAACCAGATTTACGAAGGCCTAGAACAAATCCTTACCCTTCACAAGGAACTTTTCATAGATTAGTCCAACTGCAAAAATCTGTTGTGCACACCCCCTGCCACTCTTCAAGTAACTTTAACGCCAATCGCACCATTCGGAGTCTCAAATTCTCTTGTTTGCACTCTTCTGTACAGCCCGCCCACCACACAACTAACAGATGCCTCTCGTGACGCTGCATCCGCTTCCATTTCCATTGCCCGTAAGCGTCAAAATGAAGCACAACAACGAGACTTCCGTTACTCCAACCTCCAGTTGGCACTCGGTCGCAATGCCGTTCAAACAAGGGGCTTTTCCCGCTTTATCACCCTTATCGTCACCTACACCTCTTAATTAATTTTGTCCGTAACGAATTCAGTTCTTGAAACCGGCATCCGTGCATAATCACTCACAGATCAACGTCAGCCTCCGACATCTACAACATTCAATAACTCAAAATATTCCGCCCAGCTCTACTGTGCTTGACCATTCCTCAACAACAACCGGCCGTAAACATCTTCCGTCACCTCCTCCTTCCCCGTCTCCCTAATCTTTGTTATCTTTAGTACCCTCCATCACAACCGCTTACCCCACCTAGCATCATAGTCCCTCGTTACTTTCCGAACCCTACGCTTCACAGTTTCTCTTCTCTCTATAGTCGTCACAGGCCCCCACCGGCCTCACCTGCAGACACTCGTCAAACTCTTTACTTCAGCGACTCGGCCAGTTTAACCTCACGGCTCCGTCTCTCGCAGGTCTTCCTCCAACAGCCGCGGCTTCAAGCGCAACTCAATCATTTCTCTCGCATCTCAACAACGCATCCGAGACTTCTCCCATTCTTCCTTAACATTCTAAAGACCTTGCTCTCTCGCGCTGTCGTACTCCTCATTCAACGCCTGCTTGAACTCATCAGCCAAACTTGCTACATTCAGTTCACTCGCATCCTTCAACTCTCCTCAATTAACATTCAACAGTCCACAACACTCCTCGAAATCTAGACAAAATTCACCAGCGCTCTTTCCTCCACGGTCCACCTTTACCCATACGTACTTGTGGATATCTCACTTTTCAAACAAACTTTTCCTCCACCAGCTCCGGCTCCTTGCACAAGCTCATGAGGTTCTCGCCGCTGGGAATTCTACGTAGAACTACATACCTCTGCCACATTCCCCACTACTACACCTACAACCCGCGCACTGATGTTCTATCGCGTTCTATTGACCTCTAAAGCTCAATATACTCGCCATGTCTTGCCCAAAAAGGCTTCCCAACCCCCTCATTCCTCTCGCTACCTGGTCCGTAACCACTCGCATTTCCTCTTTCCATACCTAACTTGACTTTCACCCAAATCAATCTATAGGACACTTCCTTCCACTCCGTAACGCTTCTAACCAACCGATCACTCAAAACACCACACCTTCTCGCTCTCAACCTTTCCCCTCTCCCGAGTTATTTCCACTCACTAGACCAAACTCGCCTTCGCCCGTAAATTTCCACTTTGTTTCCCACGGCAACCGCATATTAAACTTCCTCTTCATCAACATCTATAACCCATCGCTCTTATTTCATTCACTCGTGCTACAACTACACAGATTTTAGCAAGGATCATGAGGTGCGAGCCTCTCCTTCCTCACGCTCGTCTCGCCATCTTTATCAGCGGAAGGAATGCACAGCCCCTTGCTCAGCCCCAAATTGTTACCTCCTACGACTCAAACGGAGTACGGAAGCATTACTCATACCCCTCCCCAAAGAAGGTCTGTAAATATCATAAAGCCAGCTTGAATAACATATCAGCATCACTATTTCATTTCAAATTGTGTTCAATAGTTGTTATGAAAATATTCAATCGGGGCTCTGAGATTGAGCAGTCGACAGGTGCCCCGATACGACCAACCCTTCTGTATCAAGAAGGGTAAATTGATTGGTGTCGAATGCCCACAGCGTCGTTGAATGCCCACAGTGTCGTTGAATGCACACAGTGTCGTTGAATGCACACAGTGTCGTTGAATGCACACAGAGTCGTTGAATGCACACAGAGTCGTTGAATGCACACAGAGTCGTTGAATGCACACAGAGTCGTTGAATGCACACAGAGTCGTTGAATGCACACAGAGTCGTTGAATGCACACAGTGTCGTTGAATGCACACAGTGTCGTTGAATGCACACAGAGTCGTTGATTGCCCACAGAGTCGTTGAATGCCCACAGAGTCGTTGAATGCCCACAGTGTCGTTGAATGCCCACAGTGTCGTTGAATGCCCACAGTGTCGTTGAATGCCCACAGTGTCGTTGAATGCCCACAGTGTCGTTGAATGCCCACAGTGTCGTTGAATGCCCACAGTGTCGTTGAATGCCCACAGTCTTGTCGAGCGCCCAATATTGTCGAGCGCCCAACGTTCAATAGTGATCTCACAGGAATAAGTAGAAACATTACAGCATGCGCGTTACTAAGGAAGAAACGCTCCCAGGTACTACACAAATCAATCTTGACAGGTTAACTTTGTGGTGAAATGGTTTCTACTTTCAATAAATTGTTCAGTAGATTGCAAGTGAATGCGATACTAAACAGCTTCATCCCAATAGAAACCGTCGACTCCTACATGGACACAAAATAATTTAGTTATTAAAATTCAAAGAGGGAGAAGGGCTTCATTCAAATCCCTATTACTGCAAGCTTACGTCAATTGGAATGCAGAATATAATATATTCACTTATATTGATACTGCCCGTCATGCCGCATTAGGAGTCAATAATTCTGGCAAATTTACCGGAAGACACCTGTCGGCATTTCTTCGAGATATTGGCGACAGGTCAGGTGATATCAGAGGATGGAGAGTCATTGTATACGTAAAAGGCCAATAACAAACATAACATAAGGGCGCATCTGGTCATGTTGATCTCTGCTGTTTCAACACATCCACTAATTATTGAAAACGTATTCACCAATTCATTCATCCACAGAATCCTTTCTGATGCCATTCGACCTGATCAGATTTACTCTACGGAACTCCAGCCTGCATGTGGATTTTTGACGCGCAGAAATGGTGAATTATTGCAAACTTTTATTACCACAACACAAGGCTGATTCCTTTCCTTACCTTATTGTTGGCAGAATCCATGGCTGGCAGTCAATTGTAAAATGTTATAACTATAAAGATTTATGAAATGTTAAAAAAAACTAACAAAAGTCAACGTGGTAAAAGGAAACCTCTCAAACAACTGAAACAAAAATAATCTAACTCAATACGACGACAAGTATCCCCTTTAATTTCAATTTCTAAGGAGCGTTGGCGCTAACTTATTCAGACATTTAATTAAATCGACTATTAAAGGTCGATCTGACAGTTTAGTTTTTCCGTAACTGACAGACTAATTCTACTACCATTCCAACACCCCTGCCACAACGAGACCCTTCCATCACGCACTATGGTATCAGTCATTTCAACAAAGTAATAATTCCGGCAGTTAACATGCTGTGAAATAAATCATGACACAAACACCGCGTGCCAGGCACCATGCCCGCGTTAACAGCGCATCACCGCGTTAACAGCGCATCAACGCAAGGGGAGCGAATTTACACTTAGATTACTCGATGCGCATACCCGAGAGACTGTGGAAAATTGCGAGGAAGAATATAGGCCACGCTTTGGCTGTAAGAGTTCTTACACTGATCCAAGCACAACAAAACTGGATTAATGATACTCAGAAATATCGAAAAAATTAATGGGGTACATTTTCAAGTTGATGTCAATTTTTCAGGACAAATTTCAACATCTACACTAGGCGTGTAGAATTGGATTGGACCAGATTTTCATCTTTAACTGTCCCAAGTGCTACGAAAATCCAACTACTCGATAGTTTCTTCAGTATAAAGAAAAAAAAATCTGAAATGTAACTAGTTTCAACGATTTGGAAATAATAAGAATTGACATTTTATAAATTGCTTATAACATGTTTCAGCAGTGATGAAATTTTTAGGACCCCAACAACATCACATAGGAACAGAAAATACGTGGCGAAATGATCAACTCAGCAGCAGTGTCCGGTCTATTTGTATCATGTATAGCCACTCACAGTATCTACTCATTAATCTGATTTCAACCTCCCACATCTCCCAGGCACTAAGCAGACTCAAGTTGTGGAAAGTCTTCCTGACACAGAATTGATGGTTAGAGCTGGGACGCCTGATTACCTCGCACACTGGACTGGTAAAGCGGGGCGAAATGCAGCATAAGTGACGGCTCTTCCAGTTGCTGATTCGTGCCGTGATCGATCTGTATTTTGCCGCTTGTTCAATTTCTATTCGGTTTGTTACAGTGAGGTGGCATCAGATGCAACTACGAACCGTTAACGCTTTGTTGACGAGTCTATTTTGCGTTGCCCCGGTGGCAACAGTGTTCGAACGAAAATATATAATTTAGAAGTTAGTCAGATTTGAAAATTATTCTACGGATAAATTATTTTGCGCTATCTTATTATGACGGATCAATAATCGAAACTATTGATCCCCTGTTCAACAGCTGTGGCGTCTGATCGTAAGCATCTATAGGTGGCCGAATATAGGGATAGATTGTATCCTGGAAAACACTGCAGCCCTTCCTTAGCCATTCCAGTCTCGACAGCCGATATCAAAAAGTAGGTACACAGGGTATGGACAAAAAGGTAGCCTCAGTGGTAGGGTCCAAACTATTTTTGCTCAAGTCTAAGATGGAAACAATATCATAGATATAAGAGCCAGGCCTAGAACTTTGCTGCAGCAGTCATACGAGGGCAGTAGGAGCGATAAGTGCCTCGAACAGGGGCGACCCTGGACTTTAAAATACTGCTTCAGACCCCATAGTTCAAGTGTTCGGTACCTACAGTCCTACTAGGTAAATTTACAAGACTTATTACGGCAACACTGTCGCAAAGGTTCAAGAAATTAGCGAAGAACATTTTCACCATCTAGGTTTTCCACGTACTTAATTTCCGGAATTACTATGGTTATCATCTTATCAAAGAGAACCGTTACGTTTCAGTTGGTAAAATTACATAGCAGCGTAGTTCATCCAACGATTTACCGGTATCTGAGGCAGCCATCGTATATCTACTCAGGATTATCCGTACACTCGGCGATGATAAGAGAAACCAACTTAATTTACAATATACACATTATTATACCGGTCATCAGAATATCAATTTCCAGAGTTCCTCACGGTTACAATAGCAATAATACTAAGATCGATCTCTACCGCACTGTTGTCCTTCATTGACCTCAATTGAGTTGGTGTTGTCTTGGCCTTGCAGCATTTGTTTGCTCAAATGTTGCCACCCAAATTTGCTCAAGTTTCATTTTCATTCTATAAAAGTCCTTTGGAGTCTCCTCGAAACCTCCATTACGTGCTAGTCAAGATACACGAGCGATTATATGGCCGTGCAGGTGCATCCGAAATGACGTCTAACTGTCTGAACCAGCTGCTGTTCCAGGTAAAAAATTACTTTGTTGTCGTAAAAAATTCATTTGGGAAAGAGCGTGCACCAACTGCACGAGAGGGTATGTGTGCATTCGAGATGGCGTCGCAGCGCCAGGACCAGCTGCTACTTTTGTTGAAGAATTGCGTCGTAGTCGACTTATAGCAAAAATTAACGTGGGACGAAGCTTTCACCAACTGCCAAATGGGTATAGAAACTGCGACTTCAAAAATGGTGCAACTCGATCATTCCTGCACGGGGTGGATAGGTAGATTATCCGAGACCTAGATTATTTTTTGTAATTTGAAGATTTTTTTTCTTATACAGCGGATTGCAGTGTAGCTGCCACCTGATAGCTTTTTTTTACCCACGGCGTTAATGATTGGCATTTTTTAACAATTTCAGAGACCGGCCAGAATGTCTCACTTGGGGTCGGGTAGGCGCGAACCTGCAACCTCCAGCTCCCAACGGACGTCTGGTGTGAGGAGAGCCTGACACGCTACCCACTCAGCCATCGAGCTGGCAACCCGCAGTATGAGCGAAATATCGTCTGCACTAAAATATTCAACGTGAGTCTAGTTCAGCTCCTGTACCCCAGACGCAGCTGGTGTACGTTCTACGAAGGCCTCCCTATTTAAGTGATGTAATTAGATGTATAAGAATACAATAGGCCTAAATGAAGAGGTCAGACGATTACAATAGGCCTAAATGAAGAGGTCAGAAGATTACAATAGGCCTAAATGAAGAGGGTCAGAAGATTACTGTAGGTCAAAATGAAGAGGGTCTGATCAGCGTTTGAGGAAAAGTATAAAACGAAGTGTCGATAGCGGCTACTGACTCCCTGTGGTCGATGCGGCACGCCGACTGACGTCATCAGGGATGTAAGGCTCGAAATAAGCCTGCTCGTGTTCATCGAAGAGGTTCGAGCAGAGGACGCTATTTGTGCTTTTAAGATGCACCATCTTTTCAGATCGCGTAACCACTACACCCCCACGGGCAGTCATTGCAAGCTGTACTGTGCTATTTTTTGCTGTACCAGACTACGAAGCAATTCTTTACCCCGTCAGCAGCTGGTCCGTGCTATGTGACGTCATCGCAAACACTTCTATTCCGTGTGGACCTCTCATCGATAGTTAAGAACATGGCATAGCTTAAATTCCCACAACTCAAAATAAAATCATACAGAGTTGGAAATTTTTTATGAATACATTTAAAGGTTACTACTTGCCCTATATATATGACAAAAAATACAGTGTTCAATATATCTTACCTCCACCCATGAATGATAATATTAAGAGTTTATAATTTTTGACCCCTCCAATGCCAGATGTAACGGGATTGTAATTTGAAAACATAAAAAATATTTTCGTAAAAGAAAATGTAATTCATCCTTGCGTTTCAAGTACGTTTTGATTAACGTACTTTGCGATATACATTACACTTTTGTCCTCAATTGTATTTGTTTTCAATTTTCATTTTTTACGTTTCAGCACCTTTGTTAGAATTTTTTGCTGACTTTGAATTATTTTTTTCCATCTTCGTCTTATGGGTGTTTTGAAATGACGAATGCTTTGATTTATTTTCCTATGAAGATTCCACAGTTTCCTTTCCAGTACTTTGACTGATTGACGCTCGATAGCAACTACATAATGTCCAGACGAGTGACGCTCGATAACAACTACATAATGTCCAGACGAGTGACGCTCAATAACAACTACATAATGTCCAGACGAGTGACGCTCAATAACAACTACATAATGTCCAGACGAGTGACGCTCAATAACAACTACAAAATGTCCAGACGAGTGACGCTCAACAACAACTACATAATGTCCAGACGAGTGACGCTCAATAACAACTACACAATGTCCAGACGAGTAACGCTCAATAACAACTACATAATGTCCAGACGAGTGACGCTCAATAACAACTACATAATGTCCAGACGAGTGACGCTCAATAATAACTACATAATGTCCAGACGAGTGACGCTCAATAACAACTACATAATGTCCAGACGAATGACGCTCATTAACAACTACATAATGTCCAGACGAGTACCGCTCAATAACAACTACATAATTTCCAGACGAGTGACGCTCAATAACAACTACATAATGTCCAGACGAGTGACGCTCAATAACAACTACATAATGTCCAGACGAATGACGCTGAATAACAACTACATAATGTCCAGACGAGTGACGCTCGATAACAACTACATAATGTCCAGACGAGTACCGCTCAATAACAATTACATAATGTCCAGACGAGTGACGTTCAATAACAACTACATAACTTTCAGACGAGTGACGCTCAATAACAACTACATAATGTCCAGACGAGTGACGCTCAATAACAACTACATAATGTCCAGACGAGTGACGCTCAATAACAACTACATAATGTCCAGACGAGTGACGCTCAATAATAACTACATAATGTCCAGACGAGTGACGCTCAATAACAACTACATAATGTCCAGACGAATGACGCTCATTAACAACTACATAATGTCCAGACGAGTAACGTTCAATAACAACTACATAACTTTCAGACGAGTGACGCTCAATAACAACTACATAATGTCCAGACGAGTGACGCTCAATAACAACTACATAATGTCCAGACGAGTGACGCTCAATAACAACTACATAATGTCCAGACGAGTGACGCTCAATAACAACTACATAATGTCCAGACGAGTGACGCTCAATAACAACTACATAATGTCCAGACGAGTGACGCTCAATAACAACTAAATAATGTCCAGACGAGTGAAGCTCATATATTTATTTATTATTTGCTTCCATGTTCCACCGAAGTCTCAACGCGAAGTTAATGCAGACTCCCCCGTAGGGCGGTGAGTGAAGCTCAATAACAACTACATAATGTCCAGACAAACGACGCTCAATAATAACTACATAATGTCCAGACGAACGACGCTCAATAATAACTACATAATGTTCAGACGAACGACGCTCAAAAAATACTGCAAGTTTTTCACTGCCAGCCCCAATAAGGAGTCCACAAAAAAATACGCCTGTACTCACAGAGACCAGACCAGCTCTATGCCATTACTTTATACTCTTATGGTTACGCCTGTACCCAGAGACCAGACCAGCGCTACGCCATTACTTTATACTCCTAAGGTACACTGCCTCTCACGTACGATAATTGTAGCCAGTTAATGGTAATAATGACTACATTAACATCCCAAAAGCTGTATTGTATGACAATGCAATAGTACAGTGACCGTACGGTCCCTGTGTGTAGTACTATGGGCAATTTCAATATTGTTCGAGTGATGTTCCTGATCCATACCTAATCCAGTAAATTATTGTGTTTGCTACCAACATTAGGAGGCATGCAGGGGAGTTTGGGAATGCACGGTTGAATTATGATGAATATTTTGAACTATATCACTACATGCAATGGCTCAACAAATGTAAATAATGAGAGGTTTAATTAATGTTGATTAACTGTGACACACATGAACTGACTGTGTTCATGTGTAGCACACAAGCTGACTGTGCCACACAAACATGCTGCAATGTACTGACTGTGCCACATGCTGCAATGAACTGACTGTGCCACATGCTGCAATGAACTGACTGTGCCACATGCTGCAATGAACTGACTGTGCCACATGCTGCAATGAACTGACTGTGCCACATGCTGCAATGAACTGACTGTGCCACATGCTGCAATGAAC
>SDVV010037214.1:0-10863 GCA_016164225.1 Gammarus roeselii
GTGGTGCGGCTTGCATCATCTGGTGCATTGTGGTGCGGCTTGCATCATCTGGTGCATTGTGGTGCGGCTTGCATCATCTGGTGCATTGTGGTGCGGCTTGCATCATCTGGTGCATTGCGGCTTGCATCATCTGGTGCATTGTGGTGCGGCTTGCATCATCTGGTGCATTGTGGTGCGGCTTGCATCATCTGGTGCATTGTGGTGCGGCTTGCATCATCTGGTGCATTGTGGTTCGGCCTACACCATTTGTGCACTGCGGTGCAAGACTAGCGCTCCCTAATGCCTGCCTTATGTGTTTATCTCTCGCCAGCACCGAACAATGCACGCCCTCCCGCTGAACTGTTGTGCTGTATTTGCATGACTCGAGTTCTTTTGTTGTCGCTGGTGCGGATTTATTTCGAAGCGCTATTTAACTTTGGTTAAATTGTTTCTATGAATATATAACAAGTGAGGAATGAAACATTGAATACTACATAAGTAGTAATAATCCATTCCGAAAATGTATTTCTCCTTGCGTGGCTACATTTTGTTGAACGAGTCGACAGTATGAGCTAACGCAGGGATTCAACTAACTCTCGTTGTTAGTAACAAGTCTTTCATAAGAACTGCAATGCAAGTGAAGTCTCTGATCGATATTGTTGGTATACTATGTTTGTAACAACTTATGAGTGCTTATTGTACTACATATGCAATAATGCAGTGGTAACAAAGGATCGTATTAGTCTAACTGTACAATGTGCTCGAAATTTTGAATCACAACTTTTGTTGTCTAAGATGGCCTAGGGCAGAGCGTGCTGGTCTCGTTCATCAGCAACCGTAGGTTCGAGTCCTGGGTAGGGGCTTAAGTTTTTCCCGATGATTAAATCACTGATAATTTACACAAGTTTCCCAACGATAAGTTGATTACTTTTCTTTGTATAAACTTTACTTCGTGTGCCGTTAGCTCCGCGAGACCGGCTCGTTAGCTAAGAAAATCCCCCTAGGTATGTTAGGTTCACAGGCCGCACGGAGTTACGGCATAACCGGAGGGGTGAAAACCATTATTTCCCTTCAGACTCCCCTCTTCTTCACCCTTCACTATCTCTCATTTTCTCTCCATCCTGATTTGCTTAACTTTCATTTACCTCATTTGCTTCTTATGTTTAGTTCAAATTTTCTTTAACTTGTCTCAAACTCCTACTTGACAACTCTCTTAATAGTCGTTGCACAGAAACACGCACACTCAAACATACAAATACCGGTTCTAACTATTCTCCTTTCGGGTGGCAAATAACAGCCAAATTGCGTTCTTCCTTGCATGCATCCTTTTTCTACGACTATCCCTTCTTTTTCTTTTCATTCATGCTGTTCTCATAAGTGAAATTCCCTACACCTAGTGTAGATCTCATGCATGGGATCACCGTTTTCTGTCTCTTCTTCATTTTTCCCCTCAGCAGGTGTTGGAGCGCGTAGCCCGGCTCCTTACGGACTACTGCGGATCCTTGCGGCTCTGAAGCAGGGTAGGTAGTATGTTATTCCTCTTTACTGTCATCCGGGGAGTGCAGGGACCATAAGGTCTCAGCACCTTGGGAGTTCCTGTACCTCCTGTGACACCCGTACATACCATAGACGTTCGCTGCGTAAAGGACATTGACTTTACGCAACAGTAAGCCTAACTCGAACATAAAAGAAGGAAAAAGTCAAAGTATAACATGATGCAGCACGGTTTGTTTTTTTGACATTCGGTGCCAGAAGGACAATGACTCCAGCGCGCTAGAAAGCCTCGTCACTCTAATCTAATCTAGCCAAAAAGGTAGCGTGTGGGCCTTTCCCCGCAGTGGACCTCTATGTGAAGCTAATGGGTGTTTTTTCGAGTTCACCTCGAGTGAAATATTCTAGCTGGTTTCTAAATACTCAAAGCCAGCTTATACAAATCAAGGTCGAAAAATGCTACCGGCGAAAGCCAGGTAGATGGTCGCTGTCGGTTGAGCGACCAGGCCAAGTGCATCAAACATCCTTCGCTTCGAATCAGAAAAGCTTTGCTTACCAAACGTGGGTGAGCTTTTTTATAGTGAAATTTTTTAATGTACGACCTTACGGGGGCGTTTGACTTGACGTCCAAGCGTTGATTGTTGACACTTTGTTTAAGTGCGCTTCAACATTCCACTGGAACTCTGCCAACAATGTATACCGTGCTGTTGGGTGAAGCCACCTCCGTCACTCGTATGCCGTAACTGATGAAGATGACAATGAAAGCAAGTGGTGGAAGCCTGCTCAGTTCGAAGCAGCGTCAAGTTTGTAAGGCCTCATCCATCACCGCCCAGAGCTTTATGCCGCGATCCTTTCAACAGGGGGATCACAAGCCAGCTCCAGGTCCAGCAAATAATGTGAGGGCCCTCTCCCCCAACCCTCAATGACGCAAGGTCTTGTCAAACACTCCACGACGGGTCTCGATGGCTCGGAAAAGAAAATCGCTTAAAAGCTTCAAATTGAAAGCGTCCTGAAGGCGATTGGTTTTTATTGCCAATACTGTGGTATTTCCCCGCGTACTTTATGTAGAGCTCTCAAGTCCTAATAACATATTGTTTCTGAGGGGATTATATTATAATATATTTTACCGAAATCAAATGGTGCCCGTTCGCCTTCGAAGGGGCTTCTGCTACCATTTAATCTAAACTCTATTTAACTGCATTTTCCCAATTTTATGCCATAGATTGTAAAAAGTTTAGCAGCAGGAGGGGAACTGCTAGAAGTAACTGTTCACATCGGCCACAATGCGACTGAGTTGTACTCAGAGTTGGGAAATTAGGAAAATGTCTTCCTGCTCTTGAATCTTAATCCGTCTTCTGAGCCTCATGTTTAACTAGAGGTTCTAGTAGGGCTGCTCAACGTATGGTAGGACTGATGCTCAACCGGGCACGCTCTTCACAAAAGAATGTCTGAGCCTCATGTTTAACTAGAGGTTATAGTAGGGCTGCTCAACGTATGGTAGGACTGATGCTCAACCGGGCGCGCTCTTCTCAAAAGAATGTCTGAGCCTCATGTTTAACTAGAGGTTATAGTAGGGCTGCTCAACGTATGGTAGGACTGATGCTCAACCGGGCGCGCTCTTCACAAAAGAATGTGTGAGCCTCATGTTTAACTAGAGGTTATAGTAGGGCTGCTCAACGTATGATAGGACTGATGCTCAACCGGGCGCGCTCTTCACAAAAGAATGTGTGAGCCTCATGTTTAACTAGAGGTTCTAGTAGGGCTGCTCAACGTATGGTAGGACTGATGCTCAACCGGGCGCGCTCTTCTCAAAGGAGGGTCTGAGCCTTATGAGCCTCATGTTTAGCTAGAGGTTCTAGTAGGGTTGCTCAACATATGGTAGGACTGATGCTCAACCGGGCGCACTCTTCTCAAGGGAGGGTCTGAGCCTTATGAGCCTCATGTTTAACTAGAGGTTCTAGTAGGGTTGCTCAACATATGGTAGGACTGATGCTCAACCGGGCGCACTCTTCTCAAACGAGGGGTCGAGTCCAGTTTTCAGCGACACGCTTTCTTCCCCTTTTTCCACGACGCGTTTCTCTTCCCTTCAATTGTTTCTCATGCGTGGATGCTGTCTCGCGCATCGGGTACCCGTTTTTTCTCTTGTTCGATTTCTGGGTGTCTCATGGCCGTCGGTGGGTGGCAAGGGCCGGCAGACCATCAGGAACGGAACTCGCTCATCTGGGTGTCTCTTGGCTGTCGGTGGGTGGCAAGGGCCGGCTGACCATCAGGAACGGAACTCGCTCATCTGGGTGTCTCTTGGCCGTCGGTGGGTCGCAAGGGCCGGCTGACCATCAGGAACGAAACTCGCTCATCTGGGTGTCTCTTGGCCGTCGGTGGGTGGTCTGGGCCAGCAGACCACCAGGAACGGAGCTCGCTCATGGTCTGTTTCAAAACCGCATCTAATCCAACACACGACATCGACTGCTCCCCGTCGTAAGCCAGTCCGCATTTATGGTCTGTTTTCTAATAGGTCATAGTTTGAGCTACAGAGAGGGCTACTTACAATGGCAAATCAATACCTCGCCATCACACTTCATCTCTGCCATAACACTTCACATCACACTTCATCTCTGTCATCACACTTCATCTCTGCCATAACACTTCACATCACACTTCATCTCTGTCATCACACTTCATCTCTGCCATAACACTTCACATCACACTTCATCTGCCATCACACTTCATCTCTGCCATAACACTTCACATCACACTTCATCTCTGCCATAACACTTCACATCACACTTCATCTGCCATCACACTTCATCTCTGCCATAACACTTCACATCACACTTCATCTGCCATCACACTTCATCTGCCATCACACTTCATCTTCAAGTAGTCAATGAAGATCCGTCGTTGAATGCGGACTGGGAACCTGTGAGTAAGTGCCAGATTTTCACTAATTGGGATCAAGAGGAATTGCATTTTTTAAATATATGCCGGCACTGTGGGACAACAAATGTCCATCAAGAGATATCATTTTCTTGTTGAAATACTTTCGTTATCACGCGCTTTTTAATCGATGTTTTTTTCACAAAGATTCAGTCCCCCCTTCCAAAGATGGAAGGCTAAATATCGCCAAAGCACTCCTGAGCCAGCTTAGGGCCAGCTTAGACGGGGCCCCCCATGGTAAGAACCGACAGACACATAGTAAGGACATGGCAGACACACAGTTAAGACATATCAGGTACTTGGTCAAGACATGGCAGGTACTTGGTCAAGACATGGCAGGTACTTGGTCAAGACATGACAGGCGCATGGTCAAGACATGACAGGAGCATGGTTATGACATGACAGGCGCATGGTTAAGACATGACAGGCGCATGGTTAAGACATGACAGGCGGATGGTTAAGACATGACAGGCGCATGGTTAAGACATGACAGGCGCATGGTTAATACAAGGCAGGCGGTGGGGACATGGCAAGCATGTAGCGGAGATACTGCAGGCACGTGATGGGCACATGACAGGTACGTGGTGGGGACATGGCAGGCACGTGGTGGGGACATAGCAGGCACGTGATGGGGACATGGCAGGCACGTAGTAGGGATACTGCAGGCACGTGGTGGGCACATGGCAGGCACGTGATGGGCGCATGGCAGGTACGTGGTGAGGACTTGGCAGGCACGTGGTGTGGATACTGCAGGTACGTGGTGGGGATATGACATAGCTTGCGAACTATACTATTTGATGCTATTGTGATTTCCACAACTTCGTTAATAGAGTTAGATTCCTCAGCATTCACTCCTAATTGGTTAAGAAGTGAAAGCGTCAAGTTTTCCAGCAGCCCATCCATGGTATTAAGTCATGTGCATGTGTCCCGCTTGCCCGCTTGCATTATTTCTTCGGTGAGCGAAGTAATGGTCATAGTAGGATCCAAATCTCCAGCCCTTCCTCCAAGCATGGCTGATTTGAATCAAATTGATTTCATTCTTGAATTCAATAATTTGTTTTAGCATTGATTAAAATGAAAGTTTATATTGTATTGATTTGTTGATTCATACTAGTGTAAATAGTATAAAACAAATGACACTTAACCGTATGATAACCAAAACAGGTTTTCCTTCTAATTACGTATTTATAAACCTAATCATGCAGAATGGATTTAATTTTAGTTTTGAACCTGAATAAATTGTGTTCAAATGAAATAAATGAGCATACATACGTATATTTTAGGCTAAGATATGACACTGCGTTTATTATTTTTGAGAAAAAATTATTTACATTAAAAATCCAATGCAAAATATATAAATAAGTCACCAACCCTGTTTTCCGCGGTATTTCATCACAGTCACCGAACTTCGTAACCACTGAAGGTGCTTACTTCTCTAATTCCACCCTTGCCCTTGAATGTATAAAAGTTAGTCACTGAGCGTCTTTTGCAAGGTCAAAGTCTCAAGTATTGTGTAGTTGCTACTCCTACACCGAATGCGAAATCAATTAATATTATCTCCCAGTGTTAGTGGGGATGTAGTAGTAGTAGTAGTAAAAGTAGTAGTAGTAGTAGTAGCAGGCCTGGGACGGACTGAAGAGTCCATTCTAGCAGTACTGCAAACATGAATTTGCAGTACAACTAGCCCAGCCTAGATGAGGCGCCCATCGTTCATGGGCTGCCGGATGCTGAAGTCTCCAACAGAGGTTGTTGCCACCTTGGCGGCAATAGTCCTAACGTCACCTTTTCTTAGTAAGGGGGTGGATTAGTCTCCCAGTGTTTGTCGAGGCGGTTTTTAAAGGTATTAACGTTATAACTGTCAAACACATTATGTGGTAAGCGGTTCCAAATTGTTGGTATCTTGACGGGAAAGAAGTTCTCAGCCACTGATGTTCTGTAGTTTTAGCTGCAGTTTTGGCCAGTTATTTCTGTTCCTTGGATTATAATCTCGGTCTAGTTAACCCATTTAGGTATTTGAAGGTTTCTATTAACCGGCCTCTAAGTCATCTTCTTTCAATTGAGATCAGTTTAAGTTCGTTGAGTCTTTGCGGGCATGTCTTATCTCTGAGTCCCGGAATCATTTTTGTGGTTCGGTTGTGCACACGTTTCATTTTGTTGATATCCTCTCTTAGGTGAGGGGGCCAAAATTGTACTGCAAATTCCATTTGACGCCTGACGAGTGAAGTATGTAACGGAAGCATGATGTCCCTCAACTTGTAGCGGATGTTCAGGGATATAGAGCCTAGGACTCTATTACTTTTCTTGTAGCTAGCTTCCACTTAGTTTTCCCCCTTAAGATCTTCGGTGATAAATATTCCAAGGTCTTTTTGTTGGTCGACTAAAGTCCTATGCTTGTTTGCCATGGCGTAAGGAAAATTTCGATTTTGTGACACTATGTGCATAACAGTGCATTTTTCAATATCAAAGTTCATTTGTCACGGATCAGATCTGTTCATTTGTTTATCAAGATCCCTTTGGATGGTTATGCGATCTTGCTCACAGTCCGTTTCGTGGCAGAGTTTAGTGTCATCAGCAAATTTTGTTAGCTTGCTAACAGTGTTGGTGTCAGTCATTTATATAAATTTTAATGAGTAGGAGCTTAAGAACTCTGCCCTGGGGGTACTCCTGATGTTACTGCTGCCCACTGACTTTTTCTTGACCGACACAGATCCGTTGTTTGCGGCCCGGTAGCCAGTTTCGGAGCTACCTGGCCATGTTTCCAGTTATGTCAAGCGCCTCGACTTTTTTCAGTAGGCGTTCGTGAGGGACTTTATCAAACATTTTTTGAAAGTCAGGATAAATGAGGTCGACAGCCATGGTTTCGTCGTATATCTCAGTGACCTTGTTGAAAAAGTCCAGGGGATTGGACAGACAGCTTCTGAAGCTGTGTTGAGTTTCTTTGATAAGGTGGTTTCTCTCAAGGTGACATGTTATACTTGTTTCTATCAATCTTTCAAAGGTTTTGCCAATCACAGATGTGAGACTGATTGGTCTATAGTTTCCTGGCTCTTGCCTACTACCCTTTTTGAATATGGCTGAGATGTTTGCTGTTTTCCAATCTTCTGGAATAATACCAATAGTCTTAGACCTGTTGAAGGCCTCCGTCAGTGAACCACTTATGATTTCGGAGATGCTCCTGAATATTCTCGGATGCATATCATCTAGCCCTGTTGATTTGTAAATATTTAGTTTGCCATGATGTTCCTCTGTTTCACCAATTATGAAGTGAATATTTGCCAACGGTTGCACTTCTCCAGGCTGTTCGATTTCTGGTATATTATTCACATTCTCATCCGTAAATACGAATGCAAAGTATTCATGGAGTTTCATAGACATGTCTGCATCGGATGATTTTAGATCACCTACATTATTTTGCAGAGGGCCAATGCTGTCACGAACAACACGCCTCTCATTCACATATGCATAGAACCCTTTTGGATTGCACTTGACCGATTCAGCAATATTTTTCTCATTGTTTCTCTTGGCATTTCTGACTACTCTCTTCACTCTTCTACCAGCCCACTCGTGCTCTGGTAGCTTCGTAGACTTCGTACAATGTCTGCCGACAAGCAATTGCTTCTTAAACCTCATTATTCAGCCAGGAGGGATTGTTTATTTGTAGTTTTCTCTCCGGGACGTATTACAAGCTTGCTTTCACCACCCTATCTCTCAAATACGCAAAGCATTCATCAACGGTCCTGCCATCGAACTGGTACCCGAAGTCTATGTTTGTTTATTCCTTCAAACCGTCAAAACTCGCTCATCGAAAATGTAGTTATACCTTGCTAGTTCCCGCATTGTTCGTTTTGCTGGGATTTGGATTTCAATAGTATGGTGATAACCATTTTTCTTTGACTGTTTCCAGTTCTACTAATTGTTCTTCAGTCGATAGAACAAGGTCCAGGATGTTATGCCCTCTGGTTGGTTCTTCCACGTACTATGTTAGGTTGTTATTATTGATTAGTCGTATCAACTTTCCGCCCCTTAGTTGACACGGTGCCGTTGCATTATCAACGGTGTTTTTTTGTACGAGTTTAGCACCCTGATTTGAAAGATGTAGATCTGTCCGCATGTTCGTTGTGGCGGTATGATGTAATCATGACATTCAATTTATAATTTGGAAGCTCAGTTCTACATTCATGTGCATTTGTTTTGTAATTCGTAAAATGAAAGGCATTCCTAGGAAATCTCAAAATTGTTAATAAGTATCTTTCTACAGTTTTCAAGTAATTATTTGACGCAATTCATGATGTGAAAACTCATGCAAAGTATTTCGATAAAATGCAGAGTGTTTTGAATATTTTGAAATTCTAATTTTAAATCTTCTGCTAAATTTGTTGAATATTTTGACGCATTTTGCGTTTCTTTGTAATAATTACAGTGTGGAAATGCGGCTCTTGATTCCTAATGATCTTGAATTGATTCTGTCGCAGATGATACTGGAAGACATGATCGTTACAATGTGGTGAACGATATTGATTTTATTCTGCAATATCCGATGTAATATAAAGGGAAATTTATTTACAAGTGAATAAAAGGCAGGTTGAGGCCTGTACTATGTACTATATACTGGCTCGCCCCTTTCAGTTCCTACTCGTGCTCCGCATACGAAGCTAACGAGGGTACTATGTCATAAGTTCGTTACCCATGACTTCATGTCCACACCGATGGACCTTTCTGAGCCTTTCCTGTTACTGCGTGAAACCAATTCACGTCGCATTTATTACTTATAATGCATCCTAAACCTAGAGCATGCAGTACAAGTTTAATTTATTGAAGATGTGAAAATGACTCGATTATTGATTTGTAATATTATTGACAGGAAAATTTTTGCCGATCATGAAATAATAGCGCTTATTTACGTCTCAAATGCAACATTACTAGTGCCATTTTGGATTTTATTCGCACTTTCAATGAAACGGCACTCGATCATTTTCAGGATTTATTCGCTCTTCTACTGCATCGGGACTCGAGCATTTTCAGGATTTATTCGCTCCTCTACTGCATCGGAACTCCTGCGTTTCAGGATTTATTCGCTCCTCTACTGCATCGGGACTTGTGCGTTCCAGGATTTATTCGCTCCTCTACTGCATCGGGACTCGTGCGTTCCAGGATTTATTCGCTCCTCTACTGCATCGGGACTCGTGCGGTCCAGGATTTATTCGCTCCTCTACTGGATCGGGACTCGTGCGTTTCAGGATTTATTCGCTTCTCTACTGCATCGGAACTCGTGCGTTCCAGGATTTATTCGCTCCTCTACTGGATCGGGACTCGTGCGTTTTTGAGTTTTATTCGCTCCTTTGTGGAGACTGAACTCTTGCATCTATTCGTTTTACTCTCTTTCATCTTCGTCGTGCCTCTATTCTTCATGCACCTCATATTGTTTGACCATGTCTAACTCGTAGAGACACGCGATAACCATGTACTCCATGCTCCGAGGTATCCTGCCAGCGCAGGCGCAGCTTCTCTTCAAGCAGCGCTCTGAAGGCAGGGCGCGGCTCTCCGGCAGTTACCGACCCCAACTTGTCTTAATAAAGTTTGGACGGCCTCCTTGCCCGCATTACTCAGTATCAACAGGACATTGCGCTTCTTGAAGAACTTCTTTGTATCCGCAGCTATATAATGAAACAACTTTGCAGCCTTCTAAGTTTCTTCTTGTTGTGGGCGGCCTGGAGGGCTCGCCCGCCGTCCCTTCAGGAACAGAGCGACGGGACAAAAGTTGGTTCCATAACAAGAAAGGATACCTAGATTACTGCGGCAAGACCTTGCTCCTGCGAGCACAAAAGTAGCCCAAAATTGGATCGTTGTTGAGTTGGGATAACTTAATAATTCTTGACATGGTCTTTGTTGAACTAGTGTCTATGCTCTTGCGATCTTTACCGAGTGCTCAGCTTAGGGCCTGTCGTTGGTTTGATCCTTTAACCGAATGAGAGGAAGTTATGCTTGATGTGTGGTTCCTTCATTGGTCTGTTGTTGGTCTTGCCTGCCCACCGTTGGGTTAAGTCTTTGAACACGTGACCGACCTACCGATGTTGTTGGTAAACACCCACAACAGAGCACTCAGCCTGGCCTAATGGCGGCAACTCGCTCGCCAGGGGTCATTTGAGGCCAGTGTTTGCGGCACGGGGTGGTGTTAAGGAACGTCCCGCGTCCATTTGGTCCTGGCACGGGTGTTGAGAGTGGCTCGGCAGGAGGGCCGGTGCGAGTCATGAAGTGTGTGGTGAGTGTGGCTTGGCAGGAGGGCTGGTGCGAGTCATGGAGTGGGTGGTGAGTGTGGCTTGGCAGGAGGGCCGGTGCGAGTCGTGGAATGGGTGGTGAGTGTCGCTTGGCAGGAGGAACGTTGCGAGTCATGAAGTGTGTGGTGAGTGTGGCTTGGCAGGAGGGCCGGTGCGAGTCATGGAGTGGGTGGTGAGTGTGGCT
>SDVV010037215.1:0-10863 GCA_016164225.1 Gammarus roeselii
AGAGGCGACCCGCCCTGTAAGGAGCTGCGTTAAAAAAGACAAGCTGTCCTGTAAGAAGCTGCGCGGAGAGACGACCCGCCCTGTAAGGAGCTGCGTTAAAAAAGACAAGCTGTCCTGTAAGAAGCTGCGCGGAGAGACGACCCGCCCTGTAAGGAGCTGCGTGAAAAAATACAAGCTGTCCTGTAAGAAGCTGCGCGGAGAGACGATCAGCCCTGTAAAGAGCTGCGTGAAAAAATACAAGCTGTCCTGTAAGAAGCTGCGAGAAGAGACGACCCGCCCTGTAAGGAGCTGCGTGAAAAGACAAGCCGTCCTGTAAGAAGCTGCGCGGAGAAGCAACCCGCATTAAAGCTTTGCATCAAGATTGTACGGTCAAACACGGTGATGAACATGTAATGGGTGTGGCCGCCCTGCAGTCACGCTTCCATAATTATAAATAAAATTATTATCAGTATTTTTAACAATATGATCTTATCATATTAGTCGATTGGCAACCGTCGACGTCACATCAAGGAGCTTCGGTGTCGATAACCGTGTTGCAGTGATACCCCACGAGACGAAACAGAAAGGCTAATACATTTCCTCCATTTACACGATCGGCATCAGTGGTTAAAAATTAGACTTGAAAGCATCAAACAGCATGGAGGTATTAACTTGTCATTTCGATTAGGAGATATAAACATAGCGGTCAACATTTGAGACTTGTTTCGTTGTAAAAAAATTGAACGGGTTTCATCCTTCAGAAATGCAGGTAATCAAAATGGTACTCGCCTACCCTGTTGCATAAACCGAGGTTAACAAAAAACAAATCCCAATTACCAGTCTTTCTGCACATCATACGTCTTCTCTTGGAAGCTCCTCACTAAAATTTTGCTCTATATAAATTTGATTTGAGCTTCATTTCTACAGGAGCCTCGACAGGAGTCGTCGCACGCTCCCCCGTAGGGCACGACGATCTGTCGATTCTTGTGGGTTCGCACACCTTCCTGCGCGAAGTCAAATAAGACCTTCAAATGTGATATACAAGCGAACTAGTGCGTTCAAGGATGGGAAGGATTGGAACGCGGCCGATTGTACACAGCCTCATATAGTCCTTGTCATGTCCCCATACCAGTGTAATGTCTACGTGCCTAACGAAGGAGACTTCCGGCGCATTTACGGTTGCAAATAACAAGTTTTTCAGGGTTAGGCATGCGCAGATTAGAAGGTTGCTTTGCTCGGTTAGTATGGTCCAACAATATAATTTGTTACAGGAGAAGCAGCCAGTAGTAAACATGCTAATCTAAAGTGAACGGAATTAATGTGGACTCGTACAATCAAGACGGGAGTGACATAACAACTCCTATAACATGAGCCAGCCCCAGACCATATGTACGGACGGTGATGTATCGTGACCGGAGGTATACGGGACAGCCGGGGAAGGCCGAGGAGTGGTCAGTATTAGCTCAACTTCGATCCCGCTCGGACACTCGCTCCCGTAGGCCTTTCCTTGCATTCTAAATCCCTAACTTGTACTCTTACCGTGTTAAAGTGTAAATAAATATATTATCCACTAAATATAACCCAGTTATTAGGAAGTGGTCTGCCTACAATATCATAAGATATAAGAGTCCTGCATGTTTTCCGAAAGCGATTAGTTTTTACCGTTAGGTTAGGTCAATGAGCAAGGCTTTGTAGGCGCTCAATATATAAAATAACGAGAGCACATTAACTTCAGCATCGGAGTGTAAACTTCAACTACGAGTTCAGCAATGTGTAATGTGGTCCCTTTGCCTTAGTCAACTATAGTCACTAGCTGCAAGTGTAGTCCGTGAAGTCTTGCCATTCAGAACGATGTAGAAGCTGGAGTTGGGAAAATAAGTGTCCATTACCCTGTGTCTTTTTTACCTATAGGCAGCGCAAGGTGCCCCAGCAAAAGTTTTCCCACTTTATTCAAATAAATAGCTTTAGCAGACAGAGTTCTTCTAATTTTGTTCATTTGTTTATATGCTGCTGTGTAAAAATACTTTATTTCATGGTGTTAAATATTTCTGATAACTTATTAAAATACACCCGAATAATAACGTACATGCAGAAATATATTTCCAATAAAACAAATTATTATGTCTTTATAATCACAAGTATTTATAATCAACCTCTTATATTATATTTATTTTTTAGTTATGACGAGTGAAAAGTGTAAATAGAAATTGCCCTTTTCTCGGGTATATAAATAATGTAGGTTCATTTTGATAATACATCTACAAATGAAGTACATTCAATTCAGAACGACTACGACTCGCACAGTTGGCGACATTTTGCCGTCGACTGTACAACCGTGGGCCTTGAAGTTAAAATGTTCAGCTAATGTGAATCCGGCAGCTGCTAAACGCCGGTTTATTTTGCGTGTGACCAATATAAGTCAGGACACCATCATAAGTCAGGAAACCAACATAAGTCTGAACACCAACATAAGTCTGAACACCAACATAAGTCTGAACACCAACATAAGTCTGAACACCAACATAAGTCTGAACACCAACATAAGTCAGGTCACTGACATCCTTCAATAACTTTTTATCTCATATCCCATCATGGAATCATCACCATGACCACCAACAAAAACTCCACACCATGACAATCAACTAAACTCATCAGCAAGGTCAATCATGGAATCATCACCATAACCACCAACAATAACCACACCATGACAATCAACCGAACTCCCGACAGTTGTCTATCATGGAACCATCACCATAACCACCGATAATAACTCCACACCATGACAATCAACTGAACTCGTCACCAAGGTCCATCATGGAATCATCACCATAACCACCAACAATAACCACACCATGACAATCAACTGAACTCCCCACCATTGTCTATCATGGAACCATCACCATAACCACCGATAATAACTCCACACCATGACAATCAACTGAACTCATCACCATCGTCGCTCATTTCGTCACGGTCCATCAAGGCGTTAGAATGAGGAGCAATAAACCTGCCCGGCCCCATCATACAAGCCAGTTATGGACTAGTGATTGAGTAGGCATCGGTCACGGGGTCGCAGGGCGAGGCTGATTAGGAGACGGGAATAAATTGAACGCGCCCAGTGAAAGGGGCTTCGTTTGTAGTATGGTTAGGAGAGAAAATTTCATAATGGCTTGTCTCTAACAAACAAACAATTACTTTAATTCAAACAATAACTCAACATGAAAACCCTTAATAATCATGAGATGATTTTGATGACTAAGTATATCAGTTTTGTCATGTCCCCATACTTGGGCAACGTCAATGCGTAACGAAGGAGATTTCCGGCAAGTAGACGGTCATCAATAACATCCCTATTACATTAGGCATGCGCTGCCTGGAAGGTCGGGTGTTATGTTACAAGTTTCCAGGTTGCGATAATCGGGTAAATCAAGGTTGGAATGATCAAACGTTGGTTTTATTATTGTCTTTTTGTATATAGAAAAGTAACAAGTCAACAGGTAAACTCAATAGCACTGATATAATATTGATTGTCATAACGGACACAAAGAAACCAAAAGTGTAAATGAACAGCCGAAATAAATGTATCAAGTGTAAGACGAGCGTAGGGTAGAGTAGGAGCCTACGCCCGCCTGCTGTAGATGATGGCAAGTCTGTCTGCTCTCTGCCCTGTGTCGTTCGGGGCTGCCCTGAATAATGTGGGAGAGCCATGTTCATGAGTATGAGGGGATCCTCCAAACAAGGAATAGTTCACATTTTTGGACCAGCTAAAGAGGCGGGCCTTCTAATACCCAGACCTCATTGGTACTCGACAATTGAGTCTTTTAACGGATTTTGTTGGCTCCTCCCATCTATTGTTTACCATATATGATACCCCTGAGCTGAACAGTGCTATGGGATCTAGTCTCCCCTCCCCCTATTGCTGACACGGAGTTTTTCAAGGTGCGCAAATGGCCCTCAACTCGTCAATGTCTCCTACGTTACACGATCTGCGAGGGGGACCCACCAGTTTCTCCAAACAAACATCGGAGGGGAATTAAAAATATGCAAGGAAAGGGATTATTCGTGTAACTTGAGCTAGGAGTTAACAGGCCTAAGGCCTACACTGTTTCTAGGACACTCACTACGCACCTCTCGATGGTAATGTTCGGTTAGCCAAGTTTATAAATCTGTGCCAGAGGAGGCCGATCATAACACGGGTAGTATAGTCTGACAAAGTAATTTATAATACGAGAACTTTTGAGTAGCAAACAAGCTGATCTGAAGCGAACGGAAATCATTTATGCTGATCCAGCAATTAAGATGACGGCCGGTTGAGGGACAACAACATCATAGGCCACGCTTGTGACGGAAGTGAATTATGGAGCAGCAAGGGATAGTCTGGGAGAGTCGGTGCTGACTCGACCCCGATACCGACTGGTTACTTGCATGTGCGCTCCTCTTACACCTAACTTAAACCCACATTTTTCGATTTGTATAAATTACATAGTTGCAAATAAATCGGATAAATAATCCCACCCTTGTTTGTCAAGAAGTCCTCAGCCTTCAATATCTTAAGATAAAACAACTGGCGACGAGGATGAGAGTCCTCAACCTTCAATATCGTAGGATATAACAAGTTTCAAATTTGATTTCAATTGAAATAATTGACTCAAATTTCCACCTTTTATATAGTATGTTAAATTACAAAAAATAAAAATTATTTTCTTATAATCTCAAGTCGTAACCGAAGTGAAACAATACACGTTTCACACGAGTTACTCAGCATATCTGGTCTCTTTAACAAAAACGTGAATGTTTCTTATCAAATTTTCACCCTGTTTAAATATCTAATAAAAAACTTCCATTCGATAATGCCAAACAGTTTCAGATTCATTATTCATAAATTTCTCTGCATTTTTCACCTTGGTAATAATCAGATCAACTTCAAGTAATTGAATAGTATACTGTTACAAGAATCCATCTAAGTTTAATTGCTGGTTGGAAGAGCATTGTTTGCTTCTTTTCTAAAAATTACCCATTATAAATTTATTCGGAAAAGTATTGACAGGCAAAAATGTCAGGGGGCTACTGAGAGCAACTGTGATGATGAGCAAAAGGTTGAGGTCGCGTAGGTTACTGGATTGACGTTGAATGTCACTACTTGCAGAGAAGTTGAATGAATTCATCAGATTATATTTTCAAATATTTTATTTCGACACATCGTCTACTTTTAAGAACCATCTCCTATCAACACATCGTATACTTTTAAAATCTATTTTCTATTGACACATAGTCAACTTTTAATAACTATCTTCTATAGACATATCGTCAACTTTTAATAACCATCTTCTATAGACACATCGTCTACTTTTAAAAAACTATTTTCTATAGACACATCGTCTACTTTTAAAAACTAAATATTATCGACACTCCGTCTACTTCCAAAAACAATCTTCTATTGATACATCATCAACTGTTAATAACTATATTTTATGGACACATCGTCAACTTTTATTAACTATCTTCCATAGACACAACGTCAACTTTTAATAACTATCTTCTATTGACACATCGTCTACTTATAAAAAACTATCTTCTCTAGACACATCGTCGACTTGTAAAGACTAAATTTTATCGATACTTCGTCAACTTTGAAAACAGACACATCGTCAACTTTTACAAACTGCCTTCTATAGACAGTCTACTTCTAAACACTAAATTTTATCCATCGTCAACATCGTCAACATTTAGAAGTTATTTTCTATCATCCGACAGCAAAGATGTGATAAGTTAGATGTATCGACAACAAACGAACTGTTAGTCAGTAATCTCAGACACGATGAGGCAATGAGAAGACGCTCGTCAGACGGCAGGTTCGCTAATTTTATTTGAAAAATGAATTCACGATTAATTTCTCACAATTTCTCTGATATAAATAGCGTCGGCTCCCCCTCATAATATAAAATGCTATTGGATGCTGAAGGAAGGTTCCACTCGACCCCGAGTGAGACGTTCAGGTCGGGCCTGACCGTTACCACCGTGGGTCGAAAACTACCAGCGCAAGCGGGGGAGGGAGAATCTTAATCTGATGTGTGACTGAGGAAAGCACAACTCAGGTTCTTGATTATGACCGAGAGAGCTCGGCTTTACCAATCATTGCAAAACGTGTAATCATCGTCCAGTTATATCATTGCCAATACTATACGATGCTTTCAAAAATAACTGCTATATTATTTCGATAAACCATTTTTCCGCTACATTAGCCATCTACTTATTAAATTATGTCGATGGTCTTGAGTAATTTATATCTAACAACACCTTGACCTAAGCTTCAACACTTAGATTAAGGGCCTCAACACCCTGAGTTGAACACAATCGACCTCAGCTTTTTAACTCTTGGATTAGATTTGGGGCATCATCTAGTTATCCAAAAATGGTATGGCTAGGAGGTAAGTTAGATCATTTTTGCAGACAACCCACTCACCAGAGCCAGCGCCAACAGTGCCATCATCATAAGGCACTTCATAGAAAAGGCACAGTGGAGGGGGGTCCAGGCACTCATCCTTCTCCAAGCGCACAGTATCATCAAAACTTCGGTTACACTATCACTTGCTGAGAATAAACACGGACCGAGACACAACACCAATAACCCTTGGTTGAGCTAGCAAGGCTTCACCTTCCCCATTGTTTGAGATACTAATATAAGTCATAGGAATCGCTAGCACTAGAATGACAAGAGTGGGTTCTCTCCAAAGACACCTGTCAGTCTAAGGACGTTGCTGCCTGAGGCTGAGGTAACCACAGAGGCTGAAATGGGGGTTACCCAGCACAGTCGTTAAGACGCTATAAGGACCCGTAATGGCACATTCAATCATTACTAACTGTTCACTCGCCTTACGGGGACCGTTTACCAGTTGGAATGTTTGAAGGTCGCTATTAGCGCCTCAGGGTCGCTAATTATAGCGCCAGTGTCAGGTGAAGGGGGAGCGAAAGTTCGGGGCACTGCATCGGTAAAGCACACTGTGGGGGAGCCAAGGAGAGACGGGCGCCAGGGGCAAGCGTCAATGTGTGGCAAAGGGCAGGCGTGCCACATGGGCAGAACTAACAACTCTGGCAAAGGGGAGGACACAGCCCCACAAACCTTTCTTCAAAGGGATCAGTTGACAGCTGAATGAGGTGCCAATTACTCTCTAATAATCTCCAAAGGTCAAACGATATTTGCTTTCGAGGCCTATGCTCTTGTTTGAAAGTCTCTAACTATCACAAAAACCGGAGTTCATTCACCTTATATGTACGACTATATGCAACATTCTTTGATACATTGACAACATTAATCCGCAGATTTTGACGTCAAGTTTTGGGCACATGTCGTCGTATGGCAGCCTAAACACAGCAGCGTCTTGCCACGGTCACTGACGAGCGTCGGAGCGACCGACGCATAACCTCACCCCACCACTCCCTGAACCGTACTGGCGCTAAAACTGACCAAAACCGCAACCAAACTATCGTCATTATCACCTGCCTTCTTCATAGCCTACGCTGACTGACGATCTGTAAAATGATTCCATCACTCAGTTTTATCTACAAGGAGTAGGAGAACTTTCTTATAGACACGTTCTGGAAGTGCTAGCTTATGCGTACTATTTGAAAGAAGCAAGATTATAATAATCTATAAAGTAATTTGCAGTCAATTATTATTACGATCCGGGAAAACTATTACATAGCCGATGTTTGATGAAACTTCGAACGATCTGAATACACTTACAATCAGAAGCAAATTTAAAACAACCTGGCAATGAAAGTATTAAAACATGGTGTTGCTAAAGTGGTGTATATCAAAGTTGACAGGTAACGGAATAACTGCGTCTTATGGAATTGTGGCATAAAAAGACCCCAGCAGAGTTTATAGTGAGGTAATGAGTGTTAAAGGATAACGTCAAGAGGATTTAAGAGAATAAACGAGATTTTTTTTTGAAAACGCCAGGAGTATTTCAAGTAATTGATAGATTTTCTTGTAAAACAGATTGAAATTAAATGCAGCGGAAGTGACACGAAATATTGGAGAGTCATTTCACAATGTACAGTGCCTGCAACCAGCCCCAATTAGTCCATGCTAAGGGCGTCGCCGCGTCAGTTCAACACTAGTGAGCAACAGATGAACACCAGAAGGCAGCGGCAATGTACAGTAGAGGGCAGCAGCAGGACACGCTAGATGACGGGAGTATTAAATGTATGTCCTGACCTTACGAAACAGGAGAGCCTCGAACGAGTATCAAGTGAGAACCAGTTACGGCAGAGGGAAGGGGAGGGGGGCAAGCAAAGGACCTTGGCCAAGAAGAAAGCATTTACGTGAGATATTGGAGCCAAAGTATAGACAAAGGGACAGAAGTGTTCTGGTGAGGTGAGAAGGAAAGCAAACGCTTGGGAACGAGGTAAGGTGTGGCGGTAGCAGATGGACTCAGCGGCGCAGGGACAGGAGTGTTCTGGTAAGGTGAGAAGGAAAGCGAACGCTTGAGAACGAGCTAAGGTGTGACGGCAGCAGGTGGGCTCTGCGGCCAAAGAAAATAAACTACGCACCGCGGCGTCCTGGCAGAGGGACATTGACCTAGGCAGGGAAACTAAGTAAGTATTCTCTATTAAGATCCATGTGTCCGTATCCTTTAACGCACTTATAAATAACAGTCAAATGGAATAGAGCGTTGTATCTTGACGACGAATAAGAGCAATTAGATTGGCTGTAATTTGACCAGAGACCCTTCATGACAGAAGACTGACTTTTCCTCATTTGCGATCATTAAAACACGCTCACCGCATTTCGGAGCGTTAAGAGGCGCCAAAGTGTTTCTCTCATAAAAACACTACTGAATGGCACCGTACATCTTCTGAATATGTAATTATTGGTTTTTACATTAATAGGGTGACCGGTTCGGTCAAGATTTATTCACCAGACTTTCCAAACATTTTCCATGTTACCAGTGTTAGTAGTCTTTCTAGCACCCGCCTCCGCACTGGTGTTGTTTTGAGTGTCAATTTTGGCTAAATGGCGCCGTTTTCTGAATTCTTTCCATGTTACCAGTGTTCAGTGCATAAATCTTGGGTGCGGCTACCTGTCATACCGAAATCAAAGGATGAAATTGAAATGATGGCGTTAGAAAGTATTTGATTGACTAGGTGTAGCTTTTTGTCTCTGCTGAGGCTGTAATAATATATTATCTGAAGTCTAGAGAAAGCACTTAGTTTTTGGAGCCTTCTCTAGAGTCTGTAGGCCTGGTGGTTGCCAACGATAAACCTTACTCCAGGTAAGGTTTCTTGTTAAATTTATGAAATTCAATAACAATAGTCGCACACAAAATCATTTGTTATTATGCAATATTAACGGCCTTTTCAATACTTCCGTATCATTGATATATCGATTAAAAAATGTCTAGGCGCAGTAAACAAAAGTACTTTTCTCCGGCATGCAAAGATGCCAAGGCTTATCAATTTATGACGCGGAATGCATGTGCGTGAATATTTCCGCAAAGTTGTTTGGGTCAATTGGCAGGTTTGCTAAAGTTCCTGGGTTATGTAAAATCGTAGATTTTTGTAGTTCTGTTTCATACTTAGGCTGAAACCGGATGTTATTCCGGTGCGCTGATGATTTTTCATCATATGAAGGTCGACAAGACTGAGGATATTATAATTTGTCCCTATAATTTGTACTAATACTAAATTGGAAGTGAGAATCGGTGTGTTCATCACGAAACAAATGCTTACGATCGACGTTAATACGTTATCATTGGCTTCGACGATATCGTTAGCTGCCCAGAAACTTACATGAAAACCTATAAGCCAAAATGGTCGGTGGTCTAGTTCAGTTATAGGCTTGGGACGGGCTGACGCCCATTCCAGTAATGCCATGAGCTCGCAGGACAACTAGCCCAGATTCTGTTGGGTAACGAGCAGGTTACAAGTTTCACTTCGAAGCGTAAAGCAAGGAAAAATATGTTATGTCCTTCATATAGAGGAGTATATTTATATATATAGTTCCCAACTGAGTTACTTCGGGCCCTAGGAATGTTTACAAGCCACCCCCGCTCTTCTTGACATCAGACTAATAGTTCTCGCCGACCTTTACACACGGCGAGCGAACGAGACTCCTCCTGCTAGTAAAACATACATAGATATTGTGTTTCAATATACAAGTTATGTAACTGAACGCATTTTCAATGTCGGGGGCAAAACAGATATTATAGGTAGTACTGAGAGCAGGCTATAACCAGGCACTTCTCTTCCCACGGAAGCCAATACACTATCTTATACAGTTGGTATTCTCTCGAGCCACTGTATTATCTTGCCTCGTTATATTCGTCTATTTCTTAGATACCTTGCTTACTGTAAGTGTAGGGTTATTTTTATATACTGGGCATCTGTGCCTAAAAATATCTAGACTAAAACCTAGATTCAAGTTAGTCCGAGATATATTTTGATCTTAGGTTACATTGAAGTCAGAGTTGGAGAACCACCTCTCCCTCAAAACTAGGGTAAGAAAAGGCGGACTTTTCTTCACGGCAGCCTGGCTAGGCCAGGCGGACTCTCCTCATCAGGGCCGGGAAGAGAGAAGCTGTCATGGGAGACTGATCTAAAAGTTGAGTTTTGTTCTTTTAGGATTGATCAGTTACGTAGGACTACAGCTTGTTAGGACTTCACAGATTTGTTGCATAAAACATAAGCAGCCTTTATTTGCGTTAAATTCCGTGTTAAAAACTTTCTCGAGATAGAATTGGTGGAATTCACGTTTGGTTAAGCGGATATTTTATATAAAAAACAGGTTAATTTGTAGGTGCGTCTCTCGTGACAGCTTCTCCTCAACCGCCAGGCCCTGTTGAGGAGAGTTCACCAGACCTAGCTGGGCAAATGAGGAAA
>SDVV010037216.1:0-10863 GCA_016164225.1 Gammarus roeselii
CCCAAAGAGTCTACTCTGGCAGCAATCATTCTACTCGCCCTTGCTCCCCAACTCGTCCCAAAGAGTCTACTCTGGCAGCAATCATTCTACTCGCCCTTGCTCCCCAACTCATCCCAAAGAGTCTACTCTGGCAGCAATCATTCTACTCGCCCTTGCTCCCCAACTCGTCCCAAAGAGTCTACTCTGGCAGCAATCATTCTACTCGCCCTTGCTCCCCAACTCGTTGAGTGATCGAGCGCAACTTTCGGTCGTCTTGCTCCTCCGTGTTCTCTCCTTATAAACTGAACTGAGGACTCAATTGCGCAGTCTTCTGAGTTAGGCATATTGATGTCAGAGTTGTAACCAACTCGTCGTATGTTGCCATTTGTATATCCTTTGGTTTGATTTTTTTTGCTGGATTTGCGTGATCACGCCTCCTGCCAAACATGATCCCAGCAGGAACACTTTTTCTCTCTAGTCATCTTTTGCGGCTTTCGGACTCGGTAGTTTTGAAACTCAAAATGAGCCCTCATTTCTCTCCTCACCTCAAGTAACACCTCTTTTCTCTTCTTTCTATAGTCGTCACATGCCAACATCGACCTCTCGCGCAACCACCCCTCAAAGACTCTTCTCTTCAGCGTCACCACTATTTTAACCTCCTTGTTCCGCTACTGACAACCATTCCTCCAACACCCGCCGAGACGGCGCACACCCACACATTGAAAGGAATATGAAGAAAGAAAAGAAAAGATTATTCACGAGATGCCTCGTGGTATTCTGGTAATTTATAAAGTATTTCTGAAAATCTGAAGTACACATTACATCGAGGGTACAATTGTATCGAGTAAAGTACTTGGTTTCACATAAAACTTGCTAGTTCTATGGAGCAAATGAGTACGTTTGTGTCTGTAACAATTATTTAATACACTTAATGTTCAGGGTACAGTTGTATCGAATATTGTGTATGATATACATTAAATCAGGGTACAACTTTATTGAGTCATGTATTTGATTATATAAGACTAGTTGGTAAACTGCAATAAATGATCACATTCTTGTTCTCGCAGCAGCTGAGGACATTTTGGAGACATGTATTTTTTGTCATCCCTTTCTGACACTCTCGTGCATATGGTCCGGATGTATCTACATTTTGACATATAAAAAAGTTTATTCATACAGAAACGGCATGTTGATCTGTTTTACAATAAATCGCACTTCTCAACGCATATCAACAAATCAACATTGCCCAGCCCTTGCTCTCTCACAGTGTAAAATTCCAATTTTAAAAAATACTGGAACTCCTCAGCTTGGCATGCCGTATTCTATTCACTCACTTTCACTAACTCTATTCCTCCTCCCACACTTTTGTTCCACTTCCACCCATGGTCCACTCTCAATCTTCCTTCTACCAGGAGATTATCAGACATTCCTCTACCCTGCCCTCTCAACACCCGCCCATCCAACCTCCCGATCACTCTCCTCGCCATCAGGACCGAATCCAATAACACCTATACACCCCTGCACCACTTGCCATATTTGCCCGTCCTGAACAAGTTCCCCACCGCCAGTGGGGTACAGTGACTAAAAAGCTCTTTGCCGCTTTTTGAAAAGCTATTCCCCATCGCCAGCTCCCGCTATAAGCACAAATCTATGAAGTTTACTCCACTGCCATTTATACATGGTACGCCATACCCCCGTACCACAACTCGGTACCACCAAGTTGTATCGATGTCCAAAACTTTCAATATATTCACAACATATTTCAAATATGCTCCATCTTCTCTTCACTTCTCTCGCTACCTTGTTCACGAGCACTAACAAACACATCAACCTAGAGAGCACATTCTTCCAATATGTAACACTGCTATTAGCCAACCGATTTCTCATTAACAACACCGCAACATCTTGTGTCCAACCTTCCTTCAGACCGGACATTGTTCATTTTTTCCCCTTCCACACCAAACTTGCATTCGCTCCTACCTTTTACCTCTCTTACTCAGCGCCAACACATCCAGCTTCCACCTCAAAAACATCTTGATAATCTCTCTCCTCTTTATTCCATCCGTACTACAACCAGGCACAGTTACCAGACGTAACAGTGGGTTCTGAGAGGCGTGGGCCTCTTCTCCCCCCTCCCCGCGCTCGTTTTGCTGTCTTAGAGGCAAGAAATGACTGAAGAGTTGATCCCCACCCTCTTTGCTCCATCCCTTCTCTTACAACACGCAAGCAGTACTGTAGCCAGTATTCGTGCCCCATGCCACAGGAAACAAAGTTATGAAAACCATGATTTCCAGTACAAAAAAAAAAGTTGCTATTGTACTCTCGTGCGTCCAAATTTGACGGTAACTTCATTAACAGTGTAGGGATGCAAGCATCTGTTTCGTCATTAACAGTGTAGGGATGCAAACAACTGCCTAGTTGTTAACACTTTGGGGATGTAAACACCTGCTTCATCCTTGTGTCAGCGAAGGGTAAATTCTCTTGGGCACAGGAGTGACACAAAGGAATCGAGGGGCAGAAAAGTTGGTTGGAATGTGGAGTCATGAACACTAGCAAAATCACTATTTATACTCGAATGTTGGAACAAACAATGCGGTCTAACAAGTTCTTCTAAAAAAAACACTGTCAATCTGCTTCATTACATTTCACTATCAAAATGCATTGCTACCTAACTATTAGTCAACCAATATAACTAATTGGGTTCTATTCCAGTTGAAGTGCATTATTGTTAAACGAACTCTGAAATATAATAAATCATTAACTTATGTTATTTATTAATTTGTTCAGTCAATTACTTCGATTAAAATATTTCAATAGATGGGTAGAATACAATACAGAATCCTTCTGGAAAATCCCTCAGAAACAATGCATACAGTAGTTTAATAACAGTCCACTTTTCCCAGGGTAGCATGTTCGATAGTCGTAAAGCGGCTTACACTCCAGGGAAACGCTTAGCGCTGTATTAACCACGAAGAGCTATGAAGTTATACAACGATGCTATTTGATCAGCGTTAGCGACAGTAAACGCTTATGCCTGGCGACAGAAGCTATTACAGTTACTTGGGCTTGCTTGGCTTATAGGCTGTAACAGGTTGGATAAATACAGCCGCTGCAGTAGCGAATTAAATAGACCCATGTGATAGGGTTACCAGAGACGTAAATAATATGAGAGAATTAGAAGCGTAATGTTGAGTCAATTTGTAGTTTTTCTGGAGCTAAAAAATATGTATTGTTATATGATGGTCCTGATGTAATATTCACGACCTCTCTACATCACATCTCAAGATCAGTTCTTCCATACCTGAAGAGGTTGGAGCTGGAAAATTTATATACTTATATCTGTACGTAAGAGGTGTCTAACTGAATGATGTCAAGGAATTCACGTGTGGGTCAAGATTGAATCACCCACTCCTTGTATCGGGAAACGACATCCTGATCGAAGTGATTATGCTCGGTCTGTTTCTTTGGACCTCAAAAGAGAGCCTTTAATGGCCTCGTTCAACAGAGCCAGGTACTATAAATGGTAAACAGTAGAGCAGGGTACTCTACATGGCAAGCAATCTCTTTAACTGGGACATCACCGATTCACAAATTCCCCTAAAATTCGGAACGCCCTACTAGGGGTTACTCTCGTCTCCAAATTCGTATTCGCTCGCTCATTGGCTTCAATAAGGAGTAATTACGTTTTAGTGCGATAGAGAACGAATATTGGCTTGAGGGTAGTCGACCAATAATTCCTCTACATCTATTGATCCCCTCTATTTATCCCTCTACATATTCCATTTTCCCCCTTTATTTATGTAATCAATTTATCCCCTCTAATTATTCCCTCTAGGTATTCCTTTTATTTATCCCCTTAGGGTGTTACACGTTATCTAAACGTGTATAAATGTAATAATACAGAATTTCATGCGGTTATTGATTTGTGTTAACATGAGGTGACCAGAGTGTGACTGACTGAGTAGCGAGTGACAAACGCCCACTCTGACGTCCTTCAAAGCCCTAATGGTGGGTAAAAGCCTCCGAATCAAAGTCCCGAAACTCTCGAGCCTTTTGATCGATGAGTCATGCCTCCTCGGGATTTCAGCCAACAAACACGCACTCTCCTGTGTGTTTATCGGCTGAAATTCCGAAGTGGTATGACTCATAGATCAAAAGGCACAAGGTTTTCGGGACTTTGAACATCGTGTGCGGAGGCTTCTAGATGCCGCAGTGAAGTATCTCATCAACCTCTCTCTCGCTTTATTCGAAACAAAATAATTATTTACACTCTGAATACAACCCGTTTATTTACCTCAGCCTCAACCCGGATGAATAGTTATTCGTGAATTATTGAGCGGAAAACAATGATGATCTACGGAAGGGGATTCGTATTACATTGCTGAATTGTACATTTTGCAGACCAATTAACTGTATTCTAAAGTATATCGGGGAATTAGTTAGTTAGAACAAAGCCTCCTTGTAACACGGCTGATTTGGTCGGGTCTTGATGTCTTCTCTTGTTCCGGTTGTTCCGAATTTTATATCGGTGAGACTGGTCGGTCTCTTGCAAAGAGGATCAAGGAACAGAAAAAACAACGTCCGTTACGCTAAACAAAGCAGCGCTTTTTTCAATCATGTTCATTCTCAAGATCACAATATTAATCGGAATGTATCTAATATAGTTTATCCTTCTAATGACGTAAAGAAACGTCTAATAATGGAATCATCATCAACACAGCATCATCCAAATTTCAATCCTATGGGATTAGTATGTTTCATTGACAGACCACAACAAAATATTAGATTAGCATTCAATCCTGACATTTTGACTAGCTTACCACCTCCTTAATAGTTTACCTCCTCCCAGGTAACTTCATAATGTGTGGCCTTCACCTCGCCAATGCTCGATTGTTTGTTCGTTTACTTGCATTGTTATCTCCAGCATTATTGTTACTTTTGATCTCAATGTTAAATAACTAGTGCTGATACCTCCTAATGCTGCTCATTAACATACGTGTGGAAGTTTTTGGTTAATTGTCTTGGAACCATTGCTTAGTTTGTTTTACTGCTGTATGATTTCTTGGTGAAACTGTACAATTTAAATATACTTTTTATCTTTCCAGATTGAACAATTTATTTTGTTATGGGGCCTGATGAGGATCACAGTTCGTGATCGAAATACAGTACACTTTTACCCTTGTTAACAATTTTTTTTAAATGCAATGAAAATTTTATGAGCGGCTTATTTCCCTAATTTAAGATTTCTGAAACTTGACTCGTTAATAAATTTCGGTTCTCTACTGCTGAACTTCCCTTACAGTTTAGATGATCCAGTTCACCCTCACTGCCGATGCGACGCTCTTTATGTGAGGGTATGGTAAGCTTGAGGCCGCTGTGACCGAGTGGTTGGCGTATCCGACTGCAGTGTCAGCCTCTTGTGCTGCATCTCGCGAGTTCGAGTCTCGGGGAGATTTAGCGCCTCCCCCCTCTGTGTCAGTCTAACTTAGTCATCCTCCTAACTAGAGGGAAATGGCTGTATACGTACATATATACAAGGTAAGCTTACCCGCATAAATGAGGCTTGTTTTGGGGCCGTGAGCAAACCATACGGGGTTGGCCGTGCTCGATGTCCGGGGTATTGATTACGTTTTCGTGTGCTCTGACTGACCACATTGTCGTATTGATAGATATGATGCTTTGGTTCTACATTAAGATACCCACCTAAACCGTGTGACACAATCATTTGAATAATGGTACAATATATTTTGACATGCTTATCAAACAAGAATTATTATTTTTCAGAAACCGGTATCATCCTTTCATCCGACTATTGGTTGATTTTGGTCGCGATGCTCTCATAATACAGCTGTTGCGTGATGGCACTGTGAGACCCTGCACGCTCTATCACGCTGAGGCCAACTACATAGAGCGGAAAAAAATCACTATTAATCGGATGTCGAGAACCCACGAGGTTAACTAGAAGAAAAGCAGTAAGGTTTCATAATTATACGAAACAAACAAATAAATTAACAACAAAATGTTCATTCCCTAGTTGAACTCATGAAATTAAAGTAATGTTTAGTATTGATTACATGAAAATATACACTTTTCTGGTCAGTTTTGTATCAGCCGATTCGCTAGTGGAGGAAGTGTTGTTCAATCTTGGTGCAACTGTGATAATGCACAAACACTGCTCGTGATAAAACGTAGCTTCTCTGCAGCATAATTACAAACACTTTCTTCAGGAGCATAGGCCGAGTAGATCTCGACTCGCCCCAAACACTTTCTTCAGGAGCATAGGCCGAGTAGATCTCGACTCGCCCCAAACACTTTCTTCAGGAGCATAGGCCGAGTAGATCTCGACTCGCCCCAAACACTTTCTTCAGGAGCATAGGCCGAGTAGATCTCGACTCGCACCAAACACTTTCTTCAGGAGCATAGGCCGAGTAGATCTCGACTCGCCCCAAACTTTGTTCCTTGCCAAAATGAGTCCTCACCGGTAAACCTGACGAATAGCTTTGTCTTCCTCTCTCTAGTCGTCTCCTACGGGGGAGCGTGCGATGACTCGCTTTGAGGCTCCGGTGGAAATGAGGTCCAAATCAAATCCTCTTTCTATCTGATTTCAAGTTTCCGCTTCGTTTCATCTGGTCTACTATGGATTCGATTAGCCTTCTTCCGTATTTGTTGCCTAACCCTACAAGTTTGCAGTAATCAACATTTAATTTCATCTCAAGGGCGTTGCCGGCTTGATCATCATCGTCCGACACGCTTGAGCGACGTGATTGCTGAGTCCGTACCTGACAAAATCATAGTATTTTGTATCAAAGGAAGTAACATGGTACGGCAACAGGATCTTTGGACCGACAGTAGGAATATCTTGAATCAATTTTCGACGAACATAGCGCGAAGATCTTCGCTCTCTTTGGTTGATTCAGCCTCGGTATTACTCCTCAATTCTTCGATTAAGTTAAATATTGTGAGTTGCGTTATATTTCCGTCATTTTCATTATATATCCTTACATTTGCAATAGGATGTTTTACAAGCAGATGTCTCCTACACTGCGATGATACTACAACTCTCATCATTTTGTTTACTTCTCATACCCTGGTTATTATGAAGTATTGGTTAAATTGTTGTGCAGATAGGAACAGTTCTTTACTATGCAATATTCTAAAAGCCTAAAGGTAGATCTTGCGTCTTTGTTTATCTGCCGATACTGTTCAAGTAATCTATCCTATGAATCAGGTGAAGACCCAAAGAAGGGCCCTGAATAATTTGGGCAATAGCTAATGAGAGTGGCTGAAGCACTACGCTAGAGGCTTATTTGTTCAAATTTTTTATTACGCCAGCTAGTATTCGGAGGAAGACAAGGAGAAATCTCATGTTAGCAAATCTAGAGATTCGAGTGACACCGTTGACTCACCATCAGCCCTGACCCTTAGCATGGCGCAAATTCTCAATCCATAAAAATCCTGCCTAAGGCAGCTTGTGATTGAAGGGAGACTAGGAGCAAATCACATGTTTGCAAGTCTGCAGATTACTGTGACTCCGTTGACTCTCCTAAAGTGTTGATGAAGCAATGCAGCGCGACACAAGATACTCATTCCATCAAAATCCTGGCTATGGCAGCTTGTTATTGGAGGAGGACGAGGAGCAAATCACTGGTTAGCAAATTTGCAGATCCCAGTGACTCTGTTGACTCTCCTCCAGCCCATGGGCCCAAATTCATAGGCTTCATGGTCGAATCCTCAGCAAGATCTTTCGCACACCATTAGAGCCGATACAAAAGCCCTGCTCGATACAGAAGCCTTTAGCGGCTACACGAAGAGGATCAATGACTGCCCAACAGCCCTAGTGGCAAATATGAAAGCTCAATTGTTTATACATTGATCAATATTAATTATAATCATATTGACAATCTTTACTCAGAAAGCAGGCAAAATGAAACAAGAGTGAGAATTATGAGATGCTTTCTCCTCAATTTCTAGCGCCAAAGAGACATAGTGACCATATTTACTTGGCAAAGGCTCAACCTCTACACATATTTCCAAGGTATAATCCCTGGTTACATCAACAACAGTGGGTGTTGATGAGGGTTCATAGTCTCAGGAGGAGTTCTCGGCCTTGGCCAAATTAGAAGAGGCCATGAGTGTCGACTCAATAGTATTGCAGGTAACACCAATGAATCATGCCCTGCCATTGGGAACTTACCTACCCCATCTGGGAACCCCTGTTCTCATGTTTCTGATTGATCCCTCAATATTGCTGATATTACTCTTAAGAAAGCTTCGTCAAACCAAGTGACCTGGTAACAGATCAGCTGCTTGAACCTATAGGACTAACCATGCAGTCTTCTCAACTATACATTCGTCACAAGGTTAATACCAGGTCAAAGAATATTTCTTACAGCTTTCAAGACCAATCCCATGTTGTCTGTTATGGAGAATCCCTCAATTCAAACTGATTCTGAGGAAAAAAGTTACTTCAGCACTCCAATTGGTATGTTCTCCTAACCTTCTTCTCAACAGGTACTAATGTGCAACGACTAACTCTCTTCTCAATAAAGACATCAGGCAATTCATTTTGATGATCTCTATTGAATAGAACCCCTTCTTTAGTTGATTTCATAAGTCAGTTGACGAAATTGAAATTCAAGCATTTACCAGCAATATTAGCCCTACAGGACCTAATTTCTCTATGTCATTAGAGGCAAAAGGTCCTATCTCTACTACAACAAACTATTCTATCAACTGTGCTCAAATTTGAAGCCTTTCTTTAGACCATCTCATGGAGGCCTAATTTTAACAGGATGTTTAGGCCCAGGGTATCAATTTTTTGATCAGCGCTTCCGTGATCAAGGAAGAGGTTGTGAACCCCTTTAACTAACCTTACCTTACTCAGTCCTGTTTCTAGCATAGCAGCTTCAACAGGTATGTTGAGGATGAGCAAACATCATTTAAATCAATTATTTTGTGAAATGTCACGAGAAGGTAACAAATTGAACTGCATTCGACACCATTCAAAATTAACTAACAATTTTAAAGCCATGTTCCCTTGCTCATACTATGTCTTCAGTCCTGAAAGTCTCCTCTTGTCTGAATTCAAAGCAATCTCTTCTGTAGATATCCTGACAGACCAGTATGTACCATATCATGTACTGTAATGAAAGCAAATTGACAGGATAGAATGATTATTGCTTGTTGCCCAATGATTTAATGATACCTGATCTCAGAGTCCCTTTTCAGTATTCCCTTCCCTTAGTCCAGAAAATCTCGACGTGAATTTAACAATTCTAGACAATAATTTATTGTGTTTCTTTCTGAACTTTACAGCTCCCACAAAATTTTGATATTGGTAACATGTTTTGACCTTCCATCATTCATGGGTGACCTCAGTGAATAAAAGTTATCCTCTTACTTACATAACTCATTAATTTTGCTACAACTTGCCCATCTTGTTGCCTCAACATGCCTTGTGTCCATTGCATGAAAGTCTTCCTTCCTAGTTTGAGTGTGAGTCTTAAGGTTCAATCTTTTTTCGAACAAAGCTTGCAGAAGTTCAGCTGTGGTCATTTATAATTCATAATTCTGAAGCCAAGGCAAATGTCTCTTGGGGGCGTCACACTGTCTCTCCCTTCCCACCTATCTCAAGTAACCTGTCCAATAAATAGTAACTGCTGACACAAATGCCTCCTCTGAGCATAAGGCATACCTAGTTCAGAGGGCTAGTAACTGCTGACACAAATGCCTCCTCTGAGTATAAGGCATACCTAGTTCAGAGGGCTAGTAACTGCTGACACAAATGCCTCCTCTGAGTATAAGGCATGTCTAGTTCTGAGGGCTAGTAACTGCTGACACAGATGCCTCCTCTGAATATAAGGCATGCCTAGTTCAAAGGGCTAGTAACTGCTGACACAAATGCCTCCTCTGAGTATAGAGCATGTCTAGTTCTGAGAGCTAGTAACTGCTGACACAAATGCCTCCTCTGAATATGAGGCATGCCTAGTTCAAAGGGCTAGTAACTGCTGACACAAATGCCTCCTCTGATAATAAGGCATGTCTAGTTCTGAGAGCTAGTAACTGCTGACACAAATGCATCCTCTGAGAATAAGGCATGTCTAGTTCTGAGAGCTATTAACTGCTGACACAAACTCCTCCACTGAGTATAAGGCATGTCTAGTTCTGAGGGCTAGTAACTGCTAACACAAATGCCTCCACTGAGTATATGGCATGTCCAGTTCTGCGGGCTAGTAACTGCTGACACAAATGCCTCCTCCTCTGAGTATAAGACATGTCTAGTTCAGAGGGCTAGTAACTGCTGACACAAATGCCTCCTCTGAGTATAAGGCATGTCTAGTTCTGAGGGCTAGTAACTGCTGACACAAATGCCTCCTCTGGGTATATGGCATGTCTAGTTCTGAGGGCTAGTAACTGCTGACACTAATGCCTCCTCTGGGTATAGAGCATGTCTAGTTCTGAGAGCTAGTAACTGCTGACACAAATGCCTCCTCTGAATATGAGGCATGTCTAGTTCTGAGGGCTAGTAACTCCTGACACAAATGCCTTCTCTGAGTATGAGGCATGCCTAGTTAAGAGGGCTAGTAACTGCTGACACAAATGCCTCCTCTGAGTATAAGGCATTCCTAGTTCAGAGGGCTAGTAACTGCAGACACAAATGTCTCCTCTGAGTATAAGACATGCCTACTTCAGAGGGCTAGTAACTCCTGACACAAATGCCTTCTCTGAGTATGAGGCATGTCTAGTTCAGAGGGCTAGTAACTGCCTACACAAATGCCTCCTCTGAGTATAAGGCATGTCTAGTTCTGAGGGCTAGCAACTGCTGACACAAATGCCTCCTCTGGGTATATGGCATGTCTAGTTCTGAGGGCTAGTAACTGCTGA
>SDVV010037217.1:0-10863 GCA_016164225.1 Gammarus roeselii
ATATATGTGTGTCGGTGCATGAACGAAGGATATTAGTCGAAGTAACAGCGGTCTGAAATTTTTCGTCACGAACAGGAGGGCACGGCTATAGGTCTCCAGAACACTTTTATAAGTATTTTCCTCTAATTTGACCTCCTCCAAGTGTTCCAATTATGACATGAATAAATTGAAGACGGACGGAAAAGCAGTGGCACATAACTTCATGGTGATATGCATTGTGTAAACTGTTTATCCGCGTGGTGTATACTGTTCATCTGCATGGTGATATGCATGGTGTATACTGTTCATCTGCATGGTGTACACTGATCATCTGCATGGTATACACTGTTCATCTGCATGGTGTGCACTGTTCATCTGCATGATGTACACTGTTCATCTATATGGTGTATACTGTTCATCTGCATGGTGTACACTGTTCATCTGCATGGTGTGTACTGTTCATCCGCGTGGTGATTTGCATGGTGTATACTGTTCATCTGTATGATGAAATGCATGGTGTATACTGTTTATCTGCATGGTGTACACTGTTCATTTGCATGGTGTACACTGTTCATCTGCATGGTGTACACTGATCATCTGCATGGCATACACTGTTCATCTGCATGTTGTGCACTGTTCATCTGCATGGTGCACATGGTTCATCTGCATGGTGTATACTGTTCATCTGCATGGTGTACACTGATCATCTGCATGGTGTTCATCTTCATGGTATACACTGTTCATCTGCATGGTGTATACTGTTCATCTGCATGGTGTATACTGTTTATCTGCATGATGTGCACTGTTCACCCGCATCTTGTTCATCTACATGGTGTACACTGTTCATCTGCATGGTGTATTCTGTTTATCTGCATGATGTGCACTGTTCATCTGCATCTTGTTCATCTACCTGGTGTACACTGTTCATCTGCATGGTGTATACAATAAGGCTGAAAAATATACTGATTTCTACTAAGATCCAATTTTCTACATCCAATTACAAGCTCATCAACGATTGTTAATGATATACAAATAACACTATTAAACTAACGTTGAATTAAATATGTTGTTTACCAGAGCACGGTGATCATGTTACCAATTATATTTTTGTTGTTGTGATGATTGATTGGTTAAGTTTTTCCATACATCAAATCTAGTGGGATACGATTAAAAATGTACGATTTGTTAATGCAGGTTATTCGAGGTGAATTTTCTTGTATCATATGGCAATAATTGTAATAATTATATTTTGACCCTTGTTGCAGTACTCTAATGATGTATGCGTCCACTATCCCTTAGAAGCTTTCCATTCGAATGGATAGATGGCGGTGCTTCCAGCACGCAGAGATTGATCTAACACGTGTATCCCTTTGACTCAGCACCTAGGCAGTGCTAGGTTACGGAATGAGGTCACGTGTATCCCTTTGACTCAGCACCTAGGCAGTGCTAGGTTACGGAATGAGGTCTCTGCATCAATATTCTCGGCCTTGTAAAATATGTACCTTTAAAGACAGAGTTCAAATTGCTGATGTGTCTTAGAGGACATGGTTGCGATTATGGGTAACATAAAGGGCAAATTTTGAGGAGGTTCATAGATTTTATAAACTATCTCTACCCCGTGGCGCGAAATACTTTACAACTAAATGATAGATGCTGGCCTGTGTTGACTATTGAGAAGAAAGGAAGGAGGCGACTGACGCTAACAAATAAAATGAGAGGAAAACAATGTTAAAACATTTCTTACAAACAAGCTTGACTGTATTCCATATCTCCTGATCGTTTATCGTATAACACTTCTTGATTAACGCCTTATTGGGGTTCTACCAATAGAAAAGTTATTGCTACTAATAACATCTATGAAGTTGCACTAAAAAAATGTTTTGTTTGTCAATTCTTCATTAAATAATTATGGACGAGTGGCTGTAACGCACGTCATTTCTGTTGTTTTCATTGATTCAATTGCATTTCGACCATTGATGTTTCGAAGAAGAATCGTTGAATGCTGATCGCACAATTCTGTTGATCCATGCAATGTTTGTGGCAACCTAACCAGCTACTGAACCTGGTGGTGACCAAACCGGCCACTGATCCAGGTGGCAACCCAACCGGCTACTGATCCTGGTGGCGACCCAACCGGCTACTGATCCTGGCGGCGACCCAACCTGCTACTAATCCTGGCGGCAATCCAACCGGCTACTAAGTCTGGTGGCAACCCAACTGCCTACTAATGAATACTTTTTTAATGTTTTTCCATAACAACGGGAAGCCGTGTCATTATCACATTTTTTAATTAACTCCAATATCGTGATATTATTGAACCGATTTATCAAACTCAACTTCTTTTTCTTGTCATCCATGCATCGCTCTCATGTTAGTACGCGGCAGCCTGGACTTCTGTAACGTCCCTCATTGTAATACAACTCTAGGCTATTTAATGGGAAGGCTAATCTATATTTTTTTCACGTTCCGACATGTTGGCGGACAGCGACCAGTTTCTAGATGATTTTCTTCGTCAATATTATTCTAGTAAATCAGTAAATGCACAGGATCAAACTAATTTTCTTATCAACAACATATGTTCTACCCAAAAATGTAATTAAAATTATACATGAAGCAATCTATTTATAAATTCAAGTGTTCCTTGAAAGAAAACAATTTAATTCTCTATTGACTCAATCCTGTCAGTGATTTATTTTTTAATTAAGTTTACCTTTGAAGCGTCAGTGTATATTTTGCAATTGCAAATCGAATAAATGACATGTTTTCTATTTAGAGTCCCGAACTCCGTGTTTGTTTTAAGGGACTTGACCGTAAATAAACTTATCCTGCTGTTCTCCATGTATATGTTAGTGAAATCGCGTGCCCTTACGTGTAATCAATATATTCCACGTATCAAAGAACAGTATGTGCGTATCGTGGTGTATAGTCGACATTTGTGTATTCTTGCATGTTAACTTAGTTTCCTTTTTAGTCGTGATTCTTTCCTTTTAGAAAGTTATAATTCTTCCCCACTTTCGGATCGCAATTCGTTCGAAAGGGTTCAGCTTTTGAAGAGATCTCAGTAGAATAAAGTAGTTAAGGGGGTTCCTTTTGCGCTACAACAATGCTAAAATTATTGATATTTTATCCGACACATATAACGCATAGATCCAGTCGCTATGTTATGATAAAGTTACATCCATATACAAAACTGCAAAATTTATATATACAAAATTTCAACGGAAGAATATACTGCTATATATGTAATCAAGGCAAGCATCTTTGTTGTGAACTTCCCAATTTTCTTCTCATTGTAAGTTACGCTTATTTTGATCAAGAAAATTAGTATGTGGAACTTTTTAATGAATCAGGAATTGTATGCCACTGATAAGGGTGTGTGGTGATAACAAGGAACTACTCCTATCTGTTATCACCTTATCACTTCTCTATTTCCATTGGTGATATGAAAATATGATGACTAGGCCGTGTGCTCAATTGAAAATCGAAAGAAAGATTATGAAATACTTCTCTGATCGCCATATATATCTAAATTTAACTCGGTTTCAAATCTTTTTGATATTAATATTTTCTGCGTACAAAGTATACTGTAAATGTTTGAAAGTAAAAACTCACTAATGCATTGAGACGTCGTTCCAAGCCTAGTGATTGATTTTCTCTTCCTATTATACAATCTTGACTCAGTATTGTTAACATAGACTACAAAATATTTTCTTACAAATATTTTGTATATTTTTTTAAGTTCCCTTAATTTAAGCCCATGTTCTTGTTCAAGACATGCGACAGCGTGTCACAGCAATCACAAACTGTGATAGCGTGACACAGTAATCACAGAGGGTAAAGACTTGACACAGCAATCACAAAATGTGACAGCGTGACACAGCAATAACAAAGTATGACAGCGTGACAACAATCACAACGTGTGACAGCGTGACAGCAATCACAAAGTTTGGGCGTGACACAGAAATCACAATTTGGCTGATTAAATGTGTTCGTTTTCAAGATATTTCCGAGAGAAGATGCATGAGTGCGAAATAAACAAACTGGAATAAATGCAAGAGAAACTGTAAAGGGGAATTCAAAACCGATAACAAATACACGATTAGTTTTTGAGCATCCGTGAAAGTAGCACAGCAAGAAGTAGTCTAACAAGAAGTAGCACAACAAGGAGTACAATGCGTCTACACTTCCAGTTTTGGAGTAATTGCAGAGGACTGACTGAGATTGTATCATCTTTGCATATTAAAGTATTAATGTAAGTCGTAAAAGATTATTGTACAATTTTTTTTGAGCGACATTGCAATACCAAAAACCAAACAGGCTAGCAAGGAAGTCGAGGTCGCATCTTGTTCGAGGACACGTCCCAACACAATCATCTGTGACGTTTAGAGATGTCAACTGCCATGTCTAGGGATATCGGATATCAAGACGCAGAAATATCTTCAGCCACGTCACAGCAATATCAGCTGCCACGTCACATAAATATCAGCTGCCACGTCACAGCAATATCAGCTGCCACGTCACATAAATATCAGCTGCCACGTCACAGCAATATCAGCTGCCACGTCCATGGATGTCAGCTGCTACGTTGCAGCCATATAAGCTGTCACGTCCGACGGATATTCCCAGTACATGGTTTCACGAGACATCCCGTCTTAAACGAAGTCCTGTCCCAAACTGAAAAGTACGTCAGCAATTTGTGGCAAAAATATTTAGAATTTAGCCCAATAAAGCCAGCAGGTAGCTGTTATAGAGCATTTTAATGTTATTTGCATAAGAGAAACAATATTTATTCCAGGCTTCCGTGAAAATCATTTCCAGAGTCATGTGAATCATATCTACTGTCATTCCAAATTTGTCCCTTTTCTCTTTCAACTTGGTAATATTTTTGCCTATTTCAATGCTAAGAATTTACTCCTAGAAACCCAATGAACAATTAATTTTACTGCATTTCTGTTTATTTTTGTGACATTGTGCTTGTTTTTTAAATTGACTGTAAATAAATTTAATTGTGCAAAATGGGTCAAATACTCGACCATTTATTTGCTATATATTAGGAATAAAAACTGTTCCTGTTTTAGATCGTAAGGCTGTAGGTGCTTCTTATGAAATAAGTAATAAATGTTACTGGCTAATAATAGTTTTTTTGACATGTGTTCGGTAGAAGGACAACACTTGAGAGCTGAGATATGACACGAACATTGTTTTATTGAACTGCTTGCTGGAGTTTGCAGGCTAATATTTTTTTTCTCTGAAATTCATGAAGCACGGTTAGAATGTTGTCAAATCATTCATCCCATCAGAAATGAGAAAACATGCTTCGATTGGCATTTTTAGAGACAATGATGGCAGTATTTTATAGGAAACATTTTACGTGGTATTAACGCTCGAAATAAACAATTTAATTTTTTTGTATTAATCACGTGACTTATAAATTGTAAATAATTATTATACGTCACAACAATTTATTCATTCCGTTAGCATGAGTTGATATGACCTGAGAAATTTTGGAACTAATAGGAATTTCCCGGACTGATAACAAGAGGCAAACCCAGCAAAACCTTTCATCCTTTCCTCCCACCCCTCCCCCATCTCTCTCCCATCCCGGCAGCCTTACGCCAGTGTACATCACCACGAATGGTCACGGGACAAAAATGCGCAGAACCTTACAACGCTTCAGCTTCATCAAGACATACTTTGCTGAATATTTTAATGGTGATCCTAACACGAACAGGAACATACAGTTCATCCATTGTTTCGCCAAGAATGCAGCAGAGACAAAATATGCGAAAACGGATGTTAAATTACGACTCAGCAGAAGACTATTAACATAATGGCGAGACAATTGGAAGAGCTCAAACAAAATGTGACAGCACCTACTGCTGACAGGTACATCAACCAGGCTCACCTGCATTCTTTAGTGAATTCTCGTTACGCCCACCGCCTCCTTCCCCATTGAATACCCCACAAGCTATATTTTGCCGCCCAGCTCCTCCTTTCACCTCCCGCCGCCCCTTCCTTCCACAATGAATATTTCCCAAGCAATCCCATACCAACCGCTGCAATCTACTTCATCCCATCACCTACGCGGAGCTGCATTCGTGAGGCAGCCAGGGAGTACTGGAGGGACGGGCCTGGAAAGTGAGCAAATGGCGGTCAACAGAGAGATGGTTGCTGGGTGCTGGCTAACGATAGAAACAATAGATGAGGATGCTGCGACATTAAACAGAGGGAAATGGCATTTTTGGTGCTCACTAAAACAGGGAAAAGCTGAACATCAAAAAGGACGACTTCAATATCGTTCAAGAAGGTTCAGAGAAACTGCAAGTTAAAACGCCCCACCAACTTTATCGTTCAGAAGCGTTTCTGGAGATATACAAAAATCTTATGAAAGCGATAAGAAAATACAACAAGCAATAATGGTATTATTACCAGCATTTTGCCAAGGATGGATGTCACAAAGAGGATTGACGACAGGATTAAGTACATCAATCGTGCTGATGAAAAGGTAGTCAACGAAGAAGGACTGTGCTATATTAATACGGAACCTGTTTTTGAAGGAAGACCTGAAGTATTCCAGAGTGATAGAAGGCATCTCAATAAGAGCGGCAAAACGCAGTTTGGCATCCGACTCAGTAATGCAGAAGAACAATATCACAACATAAGACAGTGCATGATGAGCACACGAAGACGACCGGGAAAAGACGTCACTCAAGAAACGAACGGTAACACCTAACACGGGACCGAAACGAGCGAAACGAGGAGCAAGAATTCATGCAGCTACCGAGGCAAACAACCGACGAGAGAACTGGGCCAGGCAGCAGATGCATTTATGGTAGTGAATCGAGTGATTCTCCGAGCAGCTCAACAGAAGACATGTCAACCAAAACAGATAGGAGAGGAAAAATAAATTTTTTTGCAGGAAATGTGCAGTCACTAATGACCAAAACGGATCTTATTTAAGCTATATTGAAAAAGAACGTATTAGACACAGTTGGAATCAACGAATTGTGGCAGGATACGAAATATCGAAATCACCAGGCAATAGGCTTTCAAGGACTCAGGATCTTCAGGGTAGACACCTTGCCCAAGCAAGAGAGGTGGGGGTAATCCAGTTTGACATTATGCCCGCTGAAGGGATGATACTAAAAACTGTACTAGTATCCGAACGGTTAATCCGAGATTAACCGTTGGGGAAGAAAACCTACCCGACATCAGTTGGACAACACTGGAAACTGCACTACGGGGTGTCAGGTTGACACGCCTCGTCAATGGGAACAACCTAAAACAGTACGCGAAGAACCAACCAGGGGGCCTAACAACTTGGACCTTGGCATAGCGTTTGACGAACAATAAGTAGAACTAGTAGCAGTTAAAGGAAAAATATTTCATTGCGGCTTGAAGGAAGAAATCTCAAACATAGACTGTGGTTACCAATTCGAAGGTGTTTCTTAGAGATAGGGTGATGGAAGCAAGCAAGCGATACATCCCGGAGAGAAAAGTACAAATAAACAATCTCTCGTGGCTGAATAATGGAGTTTAAGAAGCAATTTCATGCAGACAGACATTGCACCAAGATCACAAAGCTAATCCGACAGAAGAGTCGGAACAAGCGCATGAGTGAAGAAGGTTGTCAGAATTTCACCAAGAGAAACAAGAGAAAAGGGAAAAAAATGTAGCTAAATCAGCCAAGAACAACACAGAAGAGGTCTATGCATATGTGAATGAGGGACATGTTGTTCGTGACAGCATTGGCTCTCTACGAAATAGTGCAGGTGATCTAAAATCATCGATGCAGATATGTCTATGACACTCCAAATACTTTCAACCATCTTCACATATGAGAATATGAATTATATTCTAGAAGTCAAAATGCCTGTAGAAGTGCAACTCTTGGAAAATATTCACTTCTACGTTGTTGAAGTAGAAAAAAAATTCAGCAAATTGAATATTTACAAATCTACAGGACCGGACGATCTGCTTCAGAGAATGTTACCTTGGGAAGATTGATGAAGCAAAGTTTAACCTGTCCCCTCGAGTGAAGCCGACGCAGAAACAATCTTAGCTGCCTGTCCAATCTCCCAGACTTTTTAAAAGAAGGTCACCGAGATATACTATGAAACCAATGCTGTCGACCTGATTTATCTTGACTTACAAAATCGTTTGATAAGGTCACCCATGAATTCCGATTAGAAAAAGTGGAAGCAATTGGCATAACTGGAAACGGTGCCAAGTAGCATCGAAATTGGTTCATGGGCAGCAAACAACGGGTATATGCCGGCCAAGGTAATGTCAGCAGTAACATCAGGAGTACCCCAACGCAGTGTTCATGAGCCCTTTTGTTTTATAATCTTTATAAATGACCTCGGCACCGACATCGGTAGCAAGTTATCAAAATTTGCTGACGGCAATAAGCTCTGCCTCAAGGCGGACTGTGAGCATGATCGCATAACTATCTAAAATGATCTTAATACACTATTGGAGTGGTCTGATATGAGGCAAATGAACTTTAATATTGAAAAATGCACCGTTATGCACATAGGTTCACAATATTGAATTCTGCTTACGTGATGGCACATCATCATATGAGTGAAGACGATCAACAACGAGACCTTGGAATATTAATCAGCAAAGATCTCCACTACAAGTCCAGGCACATCGAGCTTGCATTATATACTTCACTCGTCAGGCCTCAAATGAAATTTTCGGTACAATTTTGGTCCCTCTCTCACCTATTAACAAAATGAAGCGTGTTCAGCACCTGATAATAAAAATGATTCTGGAACTGAGAAATAACCTCCAAATACCTACACGGGTTTAATAGAGCTAGCCTGGAGGGCCTCTTTGAGCGAGATAATAACCTAAGAAACAGAAATAATGGACAAAAACTGTAGCTAAAATCATCAAGAACATCAGTCGCAGAGAACTTTTTTCCAATCGAGATACCAACAATTTGGAACCGTCTACCCCATGATGTAGTTAACAGCAATGACGTGAACCCTTTTAAAAACCACCTGGACAAACACTGTGAGATTAATCTACCCCTTACTAAGAAATGGGACGTTAGGACTATTGCCGCCAAGGTGGCAACAGCCTCCGTTGGAACCTTCAGCATTCGGCAGCCCACGGATGATGAGCACCTTATCTAGGCTAGGCTATTTGGGATGCAAATTCAATTTCGGAGTGCTGCAAAATAGACTCGTCAGCCCGTCCCAGGCCTACTTCTACTACTACTACTTCATCATTTCTTTCTTTTCGATTAGGATGCAAATAGACTAGGAAACTTTTCAGCGCGAATGATCTTAAGGAAACATTGGGTGAAGCCACTAGTCGATCCTAAACTCAACTTTGTTTTGCTGGATTGCACCAAGTTAATAAACATTAGCAAACTAAGTGGATAGGCCGCTTTAGATGGGAGGTTGGCCCAAAATACGCACTCCAATTTCTCGACCAGCTTTTCGGGATCGCTCATTTAGCAATGGGCGAGGATGCATCTTGGATATTGCAAACGAGGAATACAGCGTATTGGAAAGCGAAAATAAGTTTGTCAATATTCACGAAGAGAAAAAATTAGAGTTTGGTACATATCAAAAATGATGACAATTTCCCACAGCTTTCTTATTGTTGGTTCGATTTGGAGATATTTTTGTTTGAGCATGACAATAGCGTAACTTTAAAATATTCAAAATATATTCATCCCCACATAAGTTATTCATCCGAATAATTCCTCAATTATGATCATTGTAATGAGAAGAGCTCGATCATTTATTCATCTTCCTGAATGCAATCCTCTTAAGAAAATTTTTGCTGAAGGACAAATGCTGGGCGTTTGCTCCAAATAAATCGGAAATTTTTCAGCTTGCCGATTAAAAAGTTACATCGATGTTGCTCTGAACGAGAAGCCTCATGGAAGAACTGAGCTGGGGCATGATTTTAGTAATTATTTTTAAACGATAGTGAGCTGAAGACATTTTTCCTGTAAATAGACAATTGTAAAAGTTTTCCTCTGTTCATTTATATTTTTGGGTAGGAAGTACCAACAGCTTCTGGGTAGAGAACTATGTAAAAGTAACGTCAACAATTTCTCTTTAAAACAATCTGCTAAGAAATTCCAGCGAGGTAATTAGGATGTAACCTAACCTGGAAAGAACAAATGTTACGCACCAAGCCCGAGTAATTAATAGCAAGAAAAACAATACGCGTTTCCTGCACCAATAAAAAGGAACTATCAAGAAATGAGACAACTTCTTTTCTGAGGCGTGCTGGAACTAATGTTCTCCAATAAATCGTATCATATCATAAGCATAATGATGATGAGAGTGTATGTAAGACAACAGTGGCCAACAATGTTGATCGATCTCAAGACGAAACTGTTTATTATGCGAAATAAGTTGCAGGACCAATCGATCAGCGCTACTACGCGCGTGCGCGGAAGATTGTAGATGATATGACAGTGAGAGGTTATGAGAGCGAGCGGTTATGAGAGTGACCTGTTATGACAGTAAGAGGTTATGAGAGCGAGCGGTTATGATAGTGACCTGTTATGATAGTGAGAGGTTATGAGAGCGAGCGGCTATGAGAGTGACCTGTTATGACAGTATGAGGTTATGAGAGTGACCTGTTATGACAGGAAGAGGTTATGAGAGCGAGAGGTTATGAGAGTGACTTGTTATGACAGTGAGAGGTTATGAGAGCAAGCGGTTATGAGAGTGACCTGTTATGACAGGAAGAGGTTATGAGAGCGAGAGGTTATGAGAGTGACCTGTTATGACAGGAAGAGGTTATGAGGGCGAGAGGTTATGAGAGTGACCTGTTATGACAGTGAGAGGTTATGAGAGCGAGCGGTTATGAGAGTGACCTGTTATGACAGTAAGAGGTTATGAGAGC